>ML345697.1:0-219285 GCA_005239505.1 Nicotiana paniculata | reverse complement strand
TATATATATATATATATATATATATATATATATATATATATATATATATATATATACATACTTACTATTTTTTTAATATTGCATCTTACACAAGCAAAATCTTTACTTATGCAAGATCCGAACGTCAAAAAGTTTAACTTTGATCATATGCGGGCTATAATGAAGGATTTTGAGAAGTTTAACGATGAAGATTTTGAAAGGAAAAAACAAAAAAAGCAAGGCTATGCTAATATATCATCGGAGTCTAATAATCCTACCCCTGATTTACCATATCTATCATCTGCTAACTTATCATCATTTTCACTAAATTTAAATGAGAATGTTGCAAGTGATCATCACAACGTCCTAGAGGGGAGAAGAGAGCAAATGAAGAGAAAAAATGACGAAGATTATATGAAGACAATCCAATCAGAAAATAATCAGATGGTTGAGGCGACGAATAATATAACCGAAGCAAAAAAGAAGTTTTGACTGTTAAAAAAAAAACTAAGAGTAAAAGAAATGAAAGAAGAAAATAAAGTTTTAATGATGGATATGGATTCTATTATCGATCTAACTCGCCGTGAATTTATGTGACAAGAACAACAATGAATAAAATATAAAAAAAGTCAACAATATCCACAGTCACAACCACAACCACAACAATCCTTGGCTCCATTCACTCAATACTATAATGATTTTGGTGTATCTGGAAACGACATACCTCCCTTCTAAGTTATTATGCTATTTATCGTAGTTTTAGTTTTTATGTATTTTCAATTTTAGCAACATCTAATATTTTATATTTGCACCATTAATTTTTTGAGATGATTATATATTTTTTATACAATTATAACTTTATAATAAAATGAACTTACAATTTTACATAAAAATAATAAATGTATAAAAATTAATTTATCAGAATTATATGCCAAAGTGAAATATAAAGTCAATATTATAAAGATATTACATAACCATAATTAGATATATATAAAGAGATGAATTAAAAGAGTTTAATAAAATATGCATAAATAGTAACGTGGGAGATGAATAGTGTCCTCATATTTAGAATATATTCATCCCCATTACGGAGGTAAAAATGGAGGAGAGTTGGAGTTCTATTACGAAAAAACTAGTTGAGATGTAGATAAATTTTGATGACAATGATTCCATCTTTTAAACCTAACAATAATCTTTATTTGTGGAAATGTGATAAAATAGAGTAGTGACTGACTATACATTGTGAGCAAAATGTGTAGGGCATAGCAAAAGGACGGGTCAAAGGTGGCCCAGTAGTCAAAGGATCTGTGGAGTACTGCCATTGCAAGATGGCCATTTATGTGCTATTATTGGTGTCAGTCTTCTGAAGGCTGTGGTGATGGAATCGTTGGGCTTTCCCTTTCCCTTCACAGGACTCAGGACTCAGGACTGAGGACTGAGGAGTTATTATTGGCTAGTTGGGTAAGCCTTTTCTGACATAATGGTTTTTCATTTCTTTTGTTTTTTTTTTCCCCTCAATAAGAGATTACTCACCTTTTGGCAGTAATGGGTATTGCAGCTTTTAGCCTTTGACCAATTTAATTACAACTTCTTTAGGTTTTAGTTTATATTATATAGTTTGACTTGACATAAAATTTTTTTCAAATTTAAATTTTAAATATGATAATAATATTTTTCTGATTATAAAATATCAAAACCTTGTAGTCTTAAGTTATTTTACATTATTATATGATTAAAAATAAAATAAGTAAAATAATAAATTTAAAGTTATATTATTTTTCAATATAATAGGAGTACATGTTATGTTCTTGAATGGATTAATGTAAAAAGTGCATCACACGTCATTTGAAACGGAGAGGTTAAAATACGAGAAGAATACACTATTTTTTCTGTTTCAATTTTGACGAGGTAGTTTAATTTAGCACCAAGTTTAATAAAAAAAAGACTTTTGAAATTTGTGGTCTTGAAAGCCTAAGGTTTAAAAACTTTGTGAGATCATGACATTTGTGTGGTTATAAAAACTTTTCATTAAGGGTAAAATGAAAAATTTAAAATTGAATTATTTTCAATTATGAAATATATTTTTTTTGAAATGAACTAATAAGAAAAGTGTGCCATTTAAATTGAAATTCATGAAGTATTTATTATATTGCAAATAGCTAAAATGTGAAAAGCAGATAACCTTCTTTTTCTGGTCGTATAAACCAAGTGGTAAGTAGAGGGGAAAGAAGGAAAGCAGAACATGCTTCTTAACTCTTTGGAAAAAACAAAAGCTAATTACCATAATCGCACCCTCCAAAAGTTCATTTGGAGTTTCGTTTTGAAAAATTCTTTGAAAAATAATTTTGAAAAATTATTGGCAATATTACTACTCCATTATTTATGAAGTCAAATGTAATTTTCTTTGATCATAATTTTCACATATAATTTGTTGTACTTTTAAAACAATTCTCTAATATGTAGTAAAATTTATTGGATAAACGTCTATGTTTGCCTCTGTACAATCCGAAATGGCTCAATGTGCCTTCAGTTCACTTTTGGTCCATTTAAATTCTCACTATTACCAAATTATCTCGTATTTAACTCTATTATATACTCTAGCACGAAATAGGTAGACTCTATATATCTTAATTCCTAAAGAAGGTCCATATTTACCCTATAAACTTTGACTATTACTTTAACTTAACCTCAAATTGAAGCTATCCAAAGCAAAAATTATGCGTTTTTTCTAATATTAGATCAAACTTTTAAGGGCTAATATATAATTACTTTTTGAGATTGTCATGTTTTACCAGGTGCACCATTATATGATCCTCTTGTGCTTGTTAAAAGTATAATATATACCACATTTTGTGACCAGCACCACTCTTAAAAAGTATAATGCACACTCTAATCAAATTTTGCCACGTCATAATTTATCACATGAAGCTACTTAAAGTCTCGAAGCATCGAACGAAATACTAAATCTCAAAACCACGGCTCGGTCGGAGTCAGTACATATTATGCGATGGGTAGTGGATTCAAAAATGGAATTTTGTATGAATTTGTACTGCAGTGCAACGTACTTGCAATGTATATATAGGTTCTATATGCCACATTTGAGAACCATCCCGACATCTGTTACTTTTGAATAACCAGTTTTTAAGTTACGTGGCAAAATTTGATTGGAATATGTATTACACTTCTCTTTTAAGAGTGGTACTAGCCAAAAAGAATGGTGATATATATTACACTTTTAACAAGCACAAGAGGTTCATAGGATGCCCGCAAAGCATACGGATCCAACCGTTAAAGTGAGACAATCCAAAAGAGTAAATATTTATTATCCCAAAGTTTAAAGTAGGACATAATTACTCAATTTTAGATAGTACGAGGTCAAATTTGACTATTTAACCAATTATATTTACCAAAATTAAGGGGGTTTAAGTTATATACACCAAGGGGCCATTTGGTAGTAATTTTTAATATATGTATACATGTATTAGTTATATGGCATAACTATTCTTATACATAATAAATCACGACATTATCTATACCATAGTTTTTAATATATGAATAAGAATGTATAAAGATAATACTACCCTTCCAAAACCTTTTTAATATTATTGTAAAGAATGTGGATGCCATTTTTGTAAGATAATTTTTCAAAAAACTATGCGATGTATGTTATTTTTAATACACCAAACAAACAATCGATAAGAGATAATTCCAGCATAGCTAATCTTTGTATCACAACAACAACAACAACTACTACCCAGTAAAGTCTCACAAAGTGGGGTTTGGGGAGGGTACTCTGTACACAGACCTTACCCCACTCCGAAAGGGCAGAGAGGCTGTTTTCAATAGACCCTCGACTCAGGAGGACGAAAATAAACACGAAAAGACAATACATTAGTTACTCCAATAGAAAGTAATAGCATAAACATAAAAACATGAAAGTAATAGCATAAACATAAAAGCCATCAGATAAGTGACAAGCAATATCATTAGCCAGTATCTAAGGGAAGATAACGCTCAACATAGACCGCAGCCCTCTAAGGTCAATCCTATCCAAACCCGCCCCACCCCGGGACTGAAGAATGAAAAGCTCTACTACCCCCTATCCTACAACCCTGATACTTGACCTCTAGACCTTCCTATCAAGAGCCATGTCCTCGGAAATCTGCAGTTTCCATGTCCTGCCTAATCACATCTCCCCAATACTTCTTCGGCTGCCGTCTACCTCTCCTCAAACCCACCACCGCCAATCGCTCACACCTCCTCACCGGGGCATCAAGGCTCCTTCTTCGCACGTGACCGAACCATCTTAGCCTCGCTTCCCGCATCTCATCGTCCACCGGCGCCACGCCCACCTTCTCCTGAATATCTACATTCCTAATCCTATCTATCATAGTGTGGCCACACATCCACCTAAGCATTCTCATCTCTGCTACCTTCATCCTCTAAATATGGGAGTTCTTAACCGGCCAACACTCTGCCCCGTACAACATGGCCGGTCTAACCACAGCTCTATAAAACTTACCTTTAAGTTTCAGTGGTACTTTCTTGTCACAGAAGACTCCAGATGCAAGCCTCCACTTCGTCCAGCCCGCCCTATACGACTGGTGACGTCCCCGTCGATCTCCTCGTCCCCCTGAATCACCGACCCAAGGTACTTAAAGCTATCTCTCTTGGGGATGATGAGATCCAAGCCTCACGTCCCCACCTACCTCACTCTCCTCAGCGCTAAACTTGCACTCCAAATACTATGTCTTAGACCTGCTCAATTTGAAACCCTTAGACTCGAGGGTTTGTCTCCAGACCTCTAGCTTCTCATTAACACCGACCCTCGTCTCATCAATCAGAACTATGTCATCAGCGAATAACATACACCATGGCTCATCCCCTTGGATGTGGTGTGTCAGTGCATCCATCACTAAGGCAAATAGGAATGGGCTAAGCGCAGAGCCTTGGTGTAACCCCATAACAACCGGGAAATGCTCTGAGTCACCTCCCACAGTTCTAACGTTAGTCTTAGCTCCATCATACATGTCCTTGATCGCTCTTATGTAGTCTACGGGCACACCCTTAGCCTCAAGACTTCTCCAGAGCACCTCTCTAGGGACCTAGTCATATGCTTTCTCCAAGTCAATAAACACTATGTGTAGGTCCTTCTTCTTATCTCTGATCTGTTCTACCAACCTCCTAATAAAATGGATAGCTTCCGTGGTGGATCGACCCGGTATGAACCCAAACTGGTTATCGGATATCGACGCTGTCTTCCTCACCCTCGCCTCAACCACCCTCTCCCAGACTTTCATAGTATGTCTTAGTAACTTGATGCCCCTATAGTTGTTACAACACTGGATATCACCTTTGTTCTTGTACAACGGCACCACTGTACTCCATCTCCACTCCTCTGGCATCCTCTTCGTCCTAAAAATAACATTGAACAACCCCGTCAACCACTCCAGGCCTACTCTACCCACACACTTCCAATACTCCACCGAAATTTCGTCCGGCCCGGTCGCTCTACCCCTACTCATCTTACGCAAAGCCCCCACAACCTCTTCTACCCTAATACGCCTGCAAAACCCAAAGTCTCGGAGACTCTCCGACTGCCCCAAGACCCCTAGATCTATTTCTCGATCCCCCTCCTCGTCGAGAAGACCTCGGAAGTACGACTGCCATCTCTGCTTAATCTGATACTCTCCCATCAATACCCGACCATCCTCGTCCTTGATGCACCTCACATGGTATAGATCCCGGGCCTTCCTCTCCCTCGCTTTAGCCAACCGAAATAACTTCCTGTCCCCGCCTATCTCCCCCAATTCCTCGTACATACGACCAAAGGCTGCATTCTTGGCCTTCGTGACCGCAAGCTTCGTCTTCTTCCTCGCCACCTTGTACCTCTCTCTGTTCTCTCGCCTCTCCTCCTCACTGGTGCTCCCGACCAACTTTGCATACGGTACCTTCTTCGCCTCCACTTTAACTTGGAGTACATCATTCCACCACCAATCTCCTTGATGCCTGCCAGGATAACCTTTCGATACCCCTAGCACCTCCCTCGCAGCCTCCCTGACAAAGTTCCCCGTTGCTGACCACATAGAGCTCGCGTCCCCACTACTCCTCCAAGCTCCCATAGCGGATAATCTCCTCTCTAACTCCTGGCCATTATCCTTAGTCAAATCTCCCCATCTAATCCTCGGACGGCCCTGGACAAACCTTATCTTCCTCTTTACCAAAATTCCGACGTCCATCACTAAAAGCCTATGCTGAGTCGCTAGGGACTCTCCCAGGATAACCTTGCAATCCTTGCACAACCCTCTATCACACTCCCGGGAGCTAATCTTTGTATTAATTTCAGCATTATTAATATACCTTATTCAATACTATTCATATACGAACCCGGAACCAAAATAATGGTTTTTTGGACTCAAAACATCAAAATGGGTGAAAAACAGAATTGAGAACATTTTTATATATAGCGCATGAAATTCATGCGCTATACCTTAACGACATGTTTGTCCGTTGAGGTATAATGCATGAATTTCATGCGCTATACCTTTTATTTATCTGACCCACAATAATTGGTAGGTATAACGCATGTCTTGGATGCGCTGTACTCTTAGATGTGCTATATGTACAACGCATATAATACATGCGCTATACCCATCAATTAGTGTACCCTCGCACTGAATATTTTCTTACTTAAGGACCAACATTCCTTCTTCAAAAATTCATTCTGAACAATTCATTCTTTAACATCCTTTGTATTTTGCTTACTCATTCTGAAATATTTGCTTGCTTAATTTTTCTGCATTTTGCCAGAATGTTTGAAGAGCGAAAAATTAGGGTTGCATTATAATTTGGGGGGGAGGAGGGGGGAGGGGTGAGGTTGTCGTGGAGAATAACTCAGTACACTATAATTGTTCTCCACAGAGTATTATTAAGTTTCCATTCATATTGGAGTAAGATAGATTGGTATCTTTGATTTGTAAAAGAATAAGTGTGAGTAAACATTCGGTTAATATTAAGATAACCAGAAGATATCCTTATTCGCTTACTTCGTAAGGGTTGCTTGTTATGCTAAATTTAATATCGAAGATGATGAAACTCTGAAAGATTTTTTGAGGACTCTGGATGAACACCGATAAATTCTTGTGATAAAAATGTTGGAAATGTACGTCAAGTCTGAAGACGTCCGCAATATTGAGGTTCTGCAAAATAGCGATAACCCTCAATTATCTGGTGGTGTTTTTGGAGAAGTTTTATCCGAACAAGTTCCATTTGAAAGAGTGTGGCCATATCTAAACTTATCTCCACGGGCTAATGAGGACCGATGACATAATTTCTCTACAAGTTTACATAATTCACACGCCTAGTGGTAAATTTCAAAATTTTTAATTATAGTATGATTATTTATGTATCATATTTGCACTAGAACTTATATCTTCCAAAGGGGGTACCGACCTGATATGAATTTTACAAGTTATGAACCACCCAATAATTGGAATATACCCAATTTTGGTGGTTTGGATCATGTTGGTCCATCAGCGATTCATCAGCAACTCGATAATGTGCATCATGGGCTATCTACAGATTATGAACTGTAAGTTAAGAGATAAAGTTAATATATTATATTGGGATGACTTTGAGAAACTCATTATTTTATTGGTTGTGCAGTGAAAATGAGCAACATGATGGTCATGTTCTTACTTAGTTTCCCGAAGACGATATGTTTAATTAGGATCTGGCAGATGCACAAAGTCAGGAAGATGACAGTGATTATGACAACAAAGCTGATGAGTTTGGAGATGAGACACCCTTCCCTGATGAGGGCGACGATGATGAGGAATCGCGCTTTGCTGATGAGAATGAGAATGATCAACCTGATTTGACGAGGGAGCATGATGACACAAATGAGCATGCTCCACGAATGCAGACTCCACCTACCATTATACCCAGAGTGTACGAGTCTCATGTGCCCTTTCATTCAAGGGAGATTCTGTCACGACCCCAAATCTAAGCCAGTCTTGATGGCGCCTTTCGTGGAACTAGGACAACCAAAGCTACACTCGAATCATAATAAACTTCCATTTACATCTTTACTATACTGATTACCCATAAAGGTTTCCTTTAAACATTTATAAAATAGTTAAAGCTATACTGAATATTAAATACAACCCCCGAGAACCCGGAGTCACTGGTCATGAGCATCTACATAAAATATACAACTTAAAAGAAAATAAATTCTATAATAGTAAGCAGGAGAGAGAGTAGGACTGCGGACGCATGCAGCTAACTCGCAAACCTCCGAGAATCTCTAGAACAGATAGACAACTCACCCTGGCCTAACACCTGAATCTGCACACAAGGTGCAGGGAGTAATGTGAGTACACCAACTCAGTAGTAATGAAAATAAATCAGGTCTGAGCAGCAAGAAACACATAAAATCAATGTCATCAATTCACAAGATACACAACCTTCTTTCCAACAGTATAACATAGATATATGAAATCATCATGCCTTAAAACCAGTTTCAAAAAAATCCTTTGAAGAATGTATATTTTCAACAACTTCAAACCGAAAGATTTAGTGTGAAAATGAAATGAATCATATAGAGGCCCCTCGGGCAAAACATATTTCATAAGTTTAGAGTGAAAGTAGTAAAATCATAAGTAGCCCCTCGAGCAAAACATGTATCATAATCAGCCCCTCGGGCATGCCTCACAGTCACTCATGATCAGCCCCTCGGTCATACCTCACCATCACTCGTAATCAGTTACTCAGCACCTCACATTCACTCATGCCTCCCAATCACTCGTCACTCAGCACTCGGCACTCGGAACTCGGTGCGCTCACTAGGGGTGCGTGCAGACTCCGGAGGGGCTCCTTCAGCCCAAGCGCTTATATCAAGCCACCTCGTGGCGTATCATATCCTCACAATCAGTCCCTCTGCCTCACTCAGCAGAACCTCTCAATAAAGCCCCTCGGGCGAATCAGTAAACTAGGGTACTCGACCCAAAACATCATTTTTAAATCTCAAAGTAGTGTAAATCAGGCTGAGTTTTCGAAAACAGTAAGCACAATGTGGCTGAGTGAAATCATCAATAAATAGTGAGGAAAACAGAAGTAAAAAGCCCCCAAAGGGTCTAAACAGTTCGACACGAGGCCCCAAACACGACTTATAGCCCAAATATTTCAACAATCTTTAGAACATAATTTAACATAAGGTTTTGAGTAAAATATGAGACTCGTTAGTTGCCGCGGAGTGGGCCTAGTCCAATCCAAAAATTAGTGTGCGCCACATACTCGTCATCCGACATGTGCGACCCTCAGGACAAGATTTATAACCATTACTTACCTCTACCGGGCCACAACACTATTCCGCTATGCTCTTGCCCCTCAAATTGGCTCCCGATTGCTCCGAATCTAGCCAAAACCAGTTTAACATTATCAATATATACTAAAGGAACACAACCCAATCGAAAACTATCAAATTATACAAGAATCTCGAAATTTGGCCAAACCCGAGTCCCGGTCCCACGTCTCGGAATTCGATAAAATTTACATCACTAGAATTCTCGACTTCCCACGATTATATACATACCAAGAACAATAAAATCGGACCACAATTGCCCACTCAAATCCTCAAAAGAAAATTCCAATTTCCATGCACCCTTCTTCCCAAATTTGGGTTTAATTCCAACAATTTTACGGTTTAATTACTTAGAAAATGACATATAAACGAGTTATGAAGTTTAAAACCTTACCTCCAAGTGATTCCCTTCAATTTCCTCTTCAAACCCTCTCAAAAGAGCTCCCAACTCGTTCAATAATGGAGGAAAATGAACTATTCTCGCACAAATGACCTTTAAAACATTATGCCCAACCATTTAATTTCCTCAGTGCGATCGCGAAATTAGACACGCGATCTCAATGCACATACCATCCAACTAAATGCGATCGCAAACTAATACACACGATCGCATAGAACAACTTTCCACCCCACACATGTGCCTCAGAATCCTCTACGCGATCGCACTAACACCCACGGGATCGCACTGCCTTACCTGACCAACCTACGCGATCGCAATCCTAACCACGCGATCGCATAGAAAAAAATTCCTGCCCCACTCTTTTACTCTACGCGATCGCGGACGAGTCCACGCGATCGCATTGAAGGATTCACTGCTGCTAAAACACCAGAAAACAACAGTCTTCTTAAGGCCAAAGAGTGCCCGTTTGAGCATCCCAAATACACCCGAGGCCCTCGGGACCTCAACCAATCCTACCAACACACCCCATAACATCATTCAAAATTAGTCGAGCCTTCGAAACACCAAAAAAAACATGAAAACACCAAAATTACATCAAATTAAAGCCTATGAACTTTGAAACTTCCAAATTTCGCCAACTACGCCGAAACCAACCAAAACACCTCCGATTGACCTGAAATTTTGCACACATACCCAAAATGACATTACGGACCTGTTCCAACTTCCGGAATCCCATTCCGACCCCTATAGCTTATTTTCCACTGCCGATCGAAAATCGCCAAAAACTAACTTTCGCCAAGCCTAATTCTACACCGGGCATAAAGTTCATTCCGAACACACTCCTAAGTCCTAAATCACTAAAGAATCTATCCAAACCATAAAATCCGCATTCCTAGGTGGTTCACCAATAAGTCAACTCTCAGTTGACTTTCTCAATTATTAGGCTACTTTGAGAGACTAAATGCCTCAATTCTCACTATGACCACTCCAGACCCAAATCAACTGACCCAACACAACAAAAACAGGCTATCAATATATGACAAATGCAAAAATGGGGGAAACGGGGCTAAACTCTCGGAATGACCGGCCGAGTTGTTATAGATTCCCTACCTTGATCATTTGCCTAGTATGTTGGACGTGAACACCCTCATAAGGGATCTTGATGACATTTGTACAATAATGTGGGATGAATCTATACCAACAGAGCTCTCTAAGAATATGATTTATGCTGATAAATCGCGCCTTAACTGTCACGACCCAAACTGATGGGCCGCGACGGGCACCCGGTACCTTACTCACCCGAGTACCAATGTAACGTATCTTTTCGTATCATACTATCATAGGTAAATGAGATGGAAAGGGTCGTGAGATAACTAAAATAAAACATGAGTGAATACTCAACATAGAACGATCCAACATGTGGTACAAACTTATACATATGACATACGGGCCTATAAGGCCAAAATGATCACTCGTACTCTGAACATAGGCTGATAAGGCCATACAATCTCTCACGTACATGACATATGTCTACAAGCCTCTAAGAGTAGATATATACCATAAAGGCAGGGACAGGGCCCCGCCATACCTATCAATACATGTCCAAATCATACTGACTAAATAAGCAACTCCGGAGCAAATAGAGCGCACAAACACCTTCCGCCGAGCTGATAGCCTACTCGGAGGACTCTCAACCTTCTATTGGGACCTGCGGGCATGAAACTCCTAGACAAAAGGGACCTCAGTACAAATAATGTACCGAGTATGTAAGGAATAAAAATCAGTAAATAAAAGACATGAGAGAAACATGGAGTAAAAGACTAAACATGTAAGTCGTAGCTCTGTGAATTGTTTAATATTTATAATATTGTGCATATGCGTACAAATGTCATATCATGCATTGGCATATACGTACATAACATCATCAAGACTTTGAGAGCATCCTATCATATCATCTCGGCCACTGTGGGCTAAATCATCAATGTATACCAGCTGATCAGGTGGTGGTGTGTATATAATGCCGTAACCTTTTCCCATATAATATACGCGTATATAACGCCATATGGTCATGGGTCAATGTACATATATAAATGAATGAAACGCACAAGAAGTATGTTAATAAGATCTCTCATAATGTCATATATAAAAATCTTATTAACATACTTCTTATGCATTTCATTCATTTATACATGCACATTGACCCATGATGAGATGGCGTTATATACGCGTATATATATGTGTATATATATGTATATGGTATATGGGAAAGGTACGACGTTATATACGCACCACCACTTGATCAGCTGGTATACGTTGATGATTTGCCCACAGTGGTTGAGATGATATGATGGGATGCCCTCAGAGGCTTGATGATGTTATGTACGCATATACCTATGCATGGTACGACATTTATGCGCATATGCATAACATTATAAATATGAAAGGATTCACAGAGCTATTCAGACTTACATGTCGAGTGTTTTACTCCATGTTTCTCTCATGTTTATTATTTACTGATTTTCATTCCTTACATAATCAGTTGATTATTTGTACTAACGTCACTTTTGCCGGGGGACACAGCATTTCATGCCCGCAGGTCCCGATAGACAGGTCGAGATTCCTCCAAGTAGGCTATCAGCTCAGCGGAAGATGTTGGTATGCTCCATTTGCTCCGAAATTTCTTATTTGGTCAGTATGATTTGGACGTATATTGTTTAGTATGGCGGGGCCCTGTACCGACCTTTATGGTATTCATCTACTCTTAGAGGCTTGTAGACATATGTCATGTACGTAAAATATTGTATGGCCTTGTCGACCTATGTTCAGTGTACGAGTGAACATTTTGGTCTTATAGGCCCGTATGTCTTATGTATAAGTTGGTATTACACATTTTATTCTAGTTATCCCATGACAGTATTTCCGTCTCATTTACCTTTGATAGCATGATATGAAAAGATATGTTATGTTGGTACTCGATTGAGTAAGGTACTGGGTGCCCGTCGTGGCCCATCGGTTTGGGTCGTGACACTCCTGATTTACTTCGTTGATGTAACTCTTTAGTTTCCTCTTCCTTATGATCAGCCTTTATGTAGGCTTAAGCTATGTTACAATACGCGGCTCATGGTATTTGTTATTATATCCTTTCATGGATTCTATGGAATATCCATGATACCATCTTCTAACAATTCATTCCTTTGTCTCTAACATGAACCCAATTCTTTATTTTAACTTATACCGGAGTCTTTTACGTCTGTATGATTGTCAACACATATGCTGCATGACTATACCCCAAAATCTTGAGTGCATTCATAACGTAACTAACTCTAGATGATCGATCGAATAATTCCTTTCGTTCCGTCTCAACTTTCTTTAAATGTAAGCAATTACTTTTCCTGGTCGTTCTGCCACTTGTTGCATGAATAATTGGCTTATCTTAGTGCCCACACATACTGGAATTTCATACAACCCATATGATCTTGAATATCACCTTTTGATTTTTTTCTTCTTCCCATTCATTACCCAAGATAGGTTCCGCTTTCTTATGGAGTGCATACAATGTTGTTGTGAAACTATTGCTACAAGACTATTTCCTCTTTAGGTCAGTGTGCTTAGGTTGAAGCCTTCTTCCTTATTTCCTGATAGCATGACAAGGATAGAGTTTTGGAAGCTCCAAGAAGGCCATTTACAAGATCTCAAGCTAAAGAATTGCAGACTAAGGTTGATGGACTTCAATGGTAAATAATGAAGGCTTTAATTGTAGAGGAGAGCTCAAGCCCAAAGGCGATGAATTGTCCAAGTTTTACAATTATTTGGTGGCCCAAATTGAAGTCCAAGAGGAGGAAGATTGGTCCCAATATCAGCTCTTGAATTCCACCAAAAGGGCACTCAGAAGAGCTTAAAATGATCTTAAAAGAGGTCCAAAAGTGGGTGTTTCAAAAGGATCCCAGTTGGAGTCCAAAATAATGGCCCAAACTAGTAGGTTTAAGGCCCAAATCTTCCCCAAAGGAATTTTGCCGCCCACCCTCTTATTTTTATTAGTTTTTATTAGTTTTTCTAGTATTTAGCTTAGCCTCCAAGTTAAGGTTTGCCTTGACAGCCATCCTACCTAGTTTTAAAGACTATTTACTCCTATAAATATGAGTTCTTTTCATTCATTGTGGTACTTGATTATTGATTAATAATATTATACTTTGAGAGTTATTTTGAACCTTTGTTACTTATTCTTTGAGATTTATCTTTCAACCTTTACTAGTTCATAGTTCACGGTAGTAAGATAACTTCTTTATTGTGATATCATTGATTCCTTTGTGGTATTCTTAGAAGGCGATTAATACTAGTTATTAATTGTTGTCTCAAGTTACTCATAAAACGGTCAAGATCTGAATCTATTATTTTTTTTGATTTGTTCTTATGTAAATGCATTTGATTTCTTCAATAATTCAAAACATTGTTGCTTGGTTCTTGTCAAGGCTATAGAACTTGCATTCTTGGAAGTTCTTGGGATTCTTGCCCTGAATTTTCCCTTATCCTTTAATTTATGCACTTTAATTCTAGTTATTCATATCCTTATTGTTATTGCTTCCGCATTTACTTCTCAAATTTTGGATTCCCGACCTTGCTGTTATCAAGTGGTATTAGAGCGATTCTATCAAGATTTCGTTCTTGATAATTCTTGGAATTTCTTGAATACTAAGAGCAAAACAGAAAAAAAGAAATAAAACGTTACTATAGCATCGTGAATAGTAACTTAAAAAAAAAGTTTTAAAAAGCAAAAAAAAAATTAATGAAAAATTAGTTAAAAAAAGAAAAGAATTGCTTGCTCTCCAAGAAATTTCTTTTGCATTTAATTTGTTTTCAAAAATTAATAAAGAAAACAAGAAGAGGGGATCTTAGATTTTAAAGATAAGAAAAAGTTTCAATTTTTCTTACTCTTTTTTATCTAAGTATATAATCCTTTCCTTTTTGTTCGTGTCTTGTTTCAACCGAGCCTACTAGTTCTAGGATTTGGTTCTTCTTTCATTCGTTCCCCAAAAAATCTATATTTTACTACTAATAACTTCATGCGAGTTGGGTTTAACTTTAAATCTACAAAGTATTTTGTTCAAAGGTTATTTCGAGAGAAAAAAAGCAAGTGTGTATGAGAACAATTGAGGAAAAAGCCAATTTGTGGGATATAATTTAATTATTTTTCTTAAGATGTCGCGTACAGGTAGTGATGACGAAAAAAGGGTTCTCCAAGAAGCCGAAATCAAAGGAAGAAATTATTTTACCTTGCAAGCTATGCATCAACAATTGGAAAAGTGAAATTTATAATTCCAAGAAATGAGGGACATCATTGCTGAGCAAAATGATACAATACCTGAACTTAGAAGGAAAAATAGTTTTAGGCTCCAAGCTAGGAGAAATGTACCCCTTTCTCCCATTGTAAATCAAGAAAACCCTATAGATGACTTTAATGATATTGATTTTGATAGAGTATGAAGAGATAGGAGGAGACAAAGAGGTAGAGTAGAAGATGACAATATAAGTAGTATAAAGATGAAGATGCCATCTTTTAAGGGAACAAGGGATCCAGTCTTGTATCTTGATTGGGAGAGAAAGGGTGAAGCTATCTTTGACTATCACAACTACTCTGAAGGTAATAAGGTTAAATTTGTTGTTGTTGAGTTTTCTGACTATGCTGCTATTTGGTGGAAAAAGCTTACTAGGTATAGATTGTAAAAATGACAAGCACCAGTTGCTACTTGGTCTGAGTAGAAGAGGGTGATGAGGAAGAGATTTGTGCCATCACACATTAAAAGAGAGCTACAAAAACATCTTCAAACATTGAAACAAGGGTCCATATCGTAAGTTTATCGACGTAAGTTCGGGAATGAGATTATAAGCATTATTCTATTTCAAACAAGTGCTGAGTAAATTCGTGAAGGTGATAAGGTAAGCAGACCGAAGAAAATGAATTTCGTCGAAGTTTGACATTTTGGGATAAAATACGGCCCGAGCTAAAATACCCGGTATTCATGGACTAGTGTCATACAAGGTACCACAAGACCATGATAGTAAGATGTATAAAGTGTGTTAAAAGTGAGTAGTATGCTAAGTAATTTGAGATAATTCTTAATTATGTGGTTAATTGATTAATTATGGATTTTTTGGTGGAAGATTATCTATGTAATTAAGGATTGTGGATAAAATCTAAAGGGCCCCAACGAGGAAGTCAAGAACCTCGGTTAAATATGACTCTTAAGTCATAAAGTAATGTGGCACCTTATGAGAAATTGGTGCTTAGTCACCCCTTAAAGTGGGGCCCACCTAAAGGTTAAATAACCTTTCTAATTCACAATTGAATTGCTCATCTTAAAAAAGAAAGCTTCAGCAAAGGTAATGTTGCAATAACAACGAGATTGATTCAAACATTTCATACGAAGTCTACCTAATGTTATATCAACGGGATTTTGTGATTCTAAAGGAGTACGGTGTAATCTTTCTCAAGAATATCATACGGATTTTCCCCTACTCCAGGTATGTTAAGGTTAAGCCCTTGCTTCATTTTGGCATGATCTCGTAACTACATGTGTTTGATAACGAGGCATAAAGAGAAGTTCATACTTCCGAATTTATATACATTATCTTAGTCTCATAAGTTACAGTATTTTCCCTTATCGGGACTTCATATTCAAGCGAGTATTGTCTTCTTCCAGTCAAGAGAGTAGAGGGTGTGTGTGTGTGTGTGTATACAGTATTACAGTATTTTTACCACCATCGAGCTATAATCGATAGGCAGGCCCCTATTGGGAAACCTCAGATCAGATGATAAGTTATACACCAAGCCTATTGTGTCCGAGCGCCTATGAGCACCCAGCATGGCCGAGATACAGATCCTAGTATGGTCGAGCGCCTATGAGCAAGCCTACTACGGCAGAGCAGTTACACGTTCCGAACCTATAGGGACGGACATATATTTTATTTACTATATTGAGAGAGTTGAGTCAGTATCAGCAGGTAAGTATATCTCCAGATCATCTTTGACTCTCAGTTACTTTCAGTTATTATATTATCAGTTCAATTTCAGCTTTCAGTTATTTATTACCGACGTCCCTTTTGCTTGGGGACGCTGCGTTTCATGCCCGTAGGTCACAATAGACAGGTCGAGAGTCCTCTAAGTAGGCTATCAACTCAGCGAAAGATGTTGGTGCGCTCCATTTGCTCCAGAGTTGCTTGTTTGGTCAGTATGATTTAGACATTTATTGTTTGGTATGGCGGGGCCCTGTCCCGACCTTATGATAAGTATGTACTATTAGAGTCTTGTAGACATATGTCATGTATACGGATACTTGTATGGCCGTGTCGGCCTATATTTTAAGTATATAATAGATTACATTGTCCTTATTGGCCCGTATGTCACAAGTATGGGTTTCTATATCAGGTTGGGTCATTCTATGTCGGGTATTCCCTCATGTTTACTCTGGATATCTCATGACGCCCCTTCTAGCGCACTTACCTATGATGGTGTAATAAGAAAGATACGTTATGTTGGTACTCAGTTGATGTCACGACTCCAAATCCTAAGCCGACCGTGATGGCGCCTATCGTGGCACTAGGCTAGCCAACAATCACATATTTACAGTTTCTTTCAAAAATCCCAACTCATTTTCAACATTTCATACACGTATATAAAATTACTGAATCCATTAAGAAAAAAAAAAAAATAGTTAAACAGTCTAAAACCATCCCCAATATCCGGAGTCAACATGTCATGAGCATCTAAGGAATATACCAAAAAGTCTACTATTAATAATACAAAACCTCGGAACGAAGAACTAGGTGCAAAATAAGAAAGCGAAAACAGAGATGCTGCGGACGCTGAACAGCTACCTCTATGTCCCGACTCCGGCTCCGCAAGGAAATAGATGACTAACGCTCGGTATCAGCACCTGTATCTGCATTCAGGGGTGCTGAGAGTAATGTGAATATGCCAACTCAGTAGTAATGGAAATAAATCAAGTCTAAGCAGTAAGAAACACATAAAATCAAATCATCAGTTCACAATAAGCATAGACTTTCTTTCCAACAGTATATACATATATATATGAAATCAACATGCCTTGAAAGCCAACTTGAGTAAAATCCTTTGAAAAATGTGTTTTGCAACAATTTCAGAAATAAAAATACCTGAAGACTTTAGTGAAAAATGAAATAAGTCATAAGTAGCCCCTCGGGCCAAAACATGAATCATAAATCACCCCTCGGGCAGAACATCACTCATTACACCTCACAGTCACTCAGTATCAGCCCCTCGGGCAACCTCACTGTCACTCATGCCTCCCAATCACTCGTCACTCGACACTCGACACTCGCACTCGCACTGAGTAGGTACCTGCGCTCACTGTGGGTGTGTACATACTACGGAGGGGCTCCTTCAGCCCAAGCGCTTAAATCAAGCCACCTCGTGGCATATCAAATCCTCATAATTAGGCTCTCGGCCTCACTCATTCAGAAACTCTCAAAAGCCCCTCGACCGTATCAGTAAAATGGGGTACTCGACTCAAACATCATTTTATATCTCAAAATAGTGTAAATAAGGCTGAGTTTCGAAATCAGTTATAACATGACTGAGTGTAAATCGTAAGTCAACACAGTGAGGAAAATAGCAGTAAAAATCCCGCAAGGGGTCTAAACAAGTCCGCACGAGGCCCCAAACATGGCTTATAGCCCAAATATAGCAATAGTTTTAGAACACAATTTAACATATGATTTAGAGTATAAAAATACGCAACTCAATAGTTGCCACGGAGAGGAACAAGTCCAATCCAAATATCAGTGCACGCCACATACTCGTCATCCAACATGTGCGCCATTCTAAAAATAGTGAGAAAATTCGAAGTCCGGGGTTTCATACCCTCAGGACAAGATTTATAGCCATTACTTACCTCCACCAGGGCTAAAATACTAATACGCGATGCTCTTACCCCTCGAATCGGCTCCCAAATGCTCCGAGTCTATCAAAATCAGATTTAACATCATCAATATACGCTAAATGAACAAGGCTCAAACGAAAACTATCAATTTTAGGCACACTTTTCGAAATTGGCCAAACCTGAGCCCCTGGCCCACGTCTCGAAATTCGATAAAAATAACAAACTAGAATCCTCGTTCCCTTACGAGTCTATAAATACCAAGAACACCAAAATTGAACCACAATTGCCCACTCAAATCATCAAAAGAAATTTCCAATTCTCACACACCTAACCTCCCC
Organism: Nicotiana paniculata; assembly: GCA_005239505.1. Classification (NCBI taxonomy): domain Eukaryota; kingdom Viridiplantae; phylum Streptophyta; class Magnoliopsida; order Solanales; family Solanaceae; genus Nicotiana; species Nicotiana paniculata. The sequence goes on along the minus strand of ML345697.1, from coordinate 200,292 downwards.
AATTTTGGGTTTAAATCCAACTAATTTCTGGTTTAATTACTTAGAAAACAACATAGAATCGCTTTATGAAGTCAAAAAGCTTACCTACAAGTGTTTCCTCTTTCATTTCCTCTTTAAACTCTCTCCAAAGCTTCAAATCCGTCCACAAATGGTGAAAAGTGGCCTAAAATTTGCGAAGATGGCTAGTTAAACATTCTGCCTAGGTGCCCCTAATTACCTCAGTGCGATAGCGTTCCCAGCTACGCGTTCGTGATGCACAGTCCAAACCCTCTCTATGCGTTCGCATACACACACACGCGTTCACATAGCTCAAACATCCATCTCTCTCACGCGCCTCAGAACACCTATGCGATCGCACAAGGAACAACGCGACCGCACTGCTAAAGACTGCCTACCTATGCGATCACAAAACTTATTACGCGATCGCATAGAAAAAATATTCCTGCCTCAATATTTACTCTACGCGATCGCAGATGAACTCACGCGATCGCAATTAACAAATCACTGCTGCTAAAACACCAGAAAACCAGCAATCTCCCAAAGACCAAAAGTGCCCGTTTGAGCATCCGAAATACACCCGAGCCCCTCGGGACCTCAACCAAACCTACCAACATATCCCATAACATCATTCAAACTTAGTCGAGCCTTCAAAACACCAAAAACAACGCAAAAACACCAAAATCACATCAAATTCAAGCCTATATACTTTGAAATTTCTAAAGTTCACCAAAGATGCCGAAACCATCCAAAACACATCCGATTGACCTGTAAATTTGCACACATATACAAAATGACATTACGAACCTTCTCCAACTCCTGGAATTCCATTCCGACCCTGATAGCCTATTTTCCCCTGCCGACCCGAAATCTCCAAAAACTAACTTTCGCCAATTCAAGCGTAATTCTACACCGGACATCAAAACTTCATTCCGAACACTCTACTAAATTCCAAATCACCTAACGAAGCTGTCTGAGCTATAAAATCTACATTCCGAGGTTGTTTACCAATAAGTCAACTCCCAGTTGACTTTTTCAACTATTAAGCTAATTTAAGAGACTAAGCGTCTCAGTTCTCACCACAACCACTCCGAACCCGAACCAACCGACCCAACACAACACAAATAGGCTAAGCAATATACGATAAGGCAGAAACATGGGAAACGAGGCTAATTTCACGAAACGACCGGCCGGGTCATTACATCCTTCCCCTCTTAAATAAATGTTCATCCTCGAACGGGTCTAGAAACATACCTGGAGTCTCGAATAAGTGAGAATATCTGATCAGCATCTCCCACTCGGTCTCCCAGGAGGCATCCTCCACCGGCTGTCCTCTCCACTGAACCTTTACTAAAGCTATATTCTTAGACCTCAACTTTCTGACCCGACGACCCAAAATAGCCACTGGCTCCACCTCATATGACATATCACCCTCAAGCTGAACCGTGCTGAATTTCAAAACATGAGACGGGTCACCAAAATACTTCCGGAGCATCTAAACATGGAACACCAGATGAATACTCGATAAGCTAGGAGGCAAGGCAAGTCCATAAGCCACCTCCCCAATCCTCTAAAGCACCTCAAATGGCCCAATGATCCAGGGACTCAGCTTTCCCCTCTTCTCGAACCTCATAACACCCTTCATGGGTGACACCTTTAGCAGCACCTTCTCCCCAACCATGAAAGACACATCTCGGACCTTCCGGTCTGCATAACTCTTCTGCCTAGACTGCACCGTGCGAAGCCGCTCCTGAATCAGCTTCACCTTGTCCAACACATCCTGAACCAAGTCTGTGCCTAATAGCCTAGCCTCGCCCGGCTCGAACCAACCAACCGGAGATCTGCACCTCCTACCATATAAAGCCTCATACAGATCCATCTGGATACTCGACTAATAACTATTATTGTATGCAAACTCCGCGAGTGGCAGAAACTGGTCCCATGAACCCCCAAAATCAATGACACAGGCACGCAACATATCCTTCAGAATTTGAATAGTACGTTCCGAATGCCCGTCGGTATGAGGATGAAACATTGTGCTCAACTCGACCTGAGTATCTAGCTCCCTCTGCGCGGCCCTACAAAACTGAGATGTGAACTGAGTACCTCTGTCAGAAATGATAGAAACTGGAACCTCATGCAATCGGACAATCTCCCTGATATAAATCTTAGCTAATCGCTCTGAATAATAAGTAGTACCAACAGGAATAAAGTGTGCGGACTTGGTCAGCCGATCCACAATAACCCATATAGCATCAAACCTTCTCGAAGTCCGTGGAAGCCCAACTAAGAAATCCATGGTGATCCTCTCCCACTTCCACTCCGGAATATCTAATCTCTGAAGCAATCCACCCGGTCTATGATGCTCATTCTTGACTTGCTGACAGTTGAGACACCGAGCTACAAAATTGACTATATCCCTCTTCATCCGCCTCCACCAATAATTTTGTCTCAGATCCTGATACATCTTTGCGGCACCCGGATGGATGGAATACCGTGAACTATGGGCCTCAACTAGAATCAAATCTCGAAGTCCATCCATATTGGGCACGCAAATCCGGCCCTGCATCCTCATGACCCCATCATCACCAATAACCACATCCCTGGCATCACCACGACAAACCCTGTCTTGAAGAACGAGCAAGTGTGGATCATCATACTGGCGTGCTCTAATATGATCATAAAGAGAAGACCTGGAGGCTACACAAGCCAATGTCCGCGGGGGCTCTGATAGATCCAATCTCACCAACTGACCCGCTAAAGCCTAAACATCAAGTGCTAATGGCCGCTATGCTACTGGAAGGTAGGCTAGACTCTTCAAACTCTCCGCTCTGCGACTCAGGGCATTGGCCACTACATTGGCCTTCCCCGGATGATATAAAATAGTGAATCATAATCCTTGAGAAGATCAGACCACCTCCTCTGACGCAAATTCAGATCCTTATACTTAAGCAGATGCTGCAAACTACAGGGATCAGTGAAAATCTCACAATGCACTCCATACAAATAATGATGCCAAATCTTCAAGGCGTGGACAATAGCTGCTAGCTCAAGATCGTGCACTGGATAATTCTTCTTGTGCACCTTCAACTGTCTGGACATGTAGGAAATCACCCTACCATCCTACATCAAAACCGATCCAAGGCCAACTCTCGAGGCATCACAGTAAACTGTATAAAAACCTGAACCCGTAGGCAAAACCAACACCGGAGCTGTAGTCAACGCTGACTTGAGCTTCTGAAATATCTCCTCACACTCCTCATTCCACCTTAACTGAGAACCCTTCTAGGTTAGTCTGGTCATAGGTGCAGCAATAAACGAAAATCTCTCCACAAAACGACGATAGTACCCTGCCACACCAAGGAAAGCTGCGAATCTCGGTAGCTAATGACGGTCTAGGCCAGCCCTGCACCGCCTCTATCTTCTTCGGATCAACCTGAATACCCTCACTGGACACCATGTTCCCTAAGAACTCTACTGAATCAATCCAGAACTCACACTTCGAAAATTTTACATACAGTCTCTTCTCCCTCAAGGTCTGAAGGCAACTATCAAATGCTACTCAGGATCCTCCCGAGATTGGGAATACACCAAGATATCGTCAATAAACACGATGAAGAAATAATCCAGATAAGGCCGAAATACACTGTGCATCAAGTGCATAAAGGATGCTGGGGCATTGGTCAGCCCGAATGACATAACCAGAAACTCATAATGACCATATCTAGTCCTGAAAGCAGTCTTCGGAATGTATGGCCCCCGAATCTTCAACCGATGATAGCCGAAACGCAAGTCAATCTTGGAAAATACCCTGGCACCCTGTAACTGATCAAACAAGTCATTGATACGAGGCAAGGGATATCGGTTCTTCACCGTAATACTATTCAGCTATCGATAATCAATACACATACGCATAGAACCATCCTTCTTCTTTACAAACAACACCGGTGCACCCCAATGTGACACAGTAGGCCGAATGAACCCCTTATCTAGGAGTTCCCGAAGCTGCTCCTTTAATTTCTTTAGCTCCGCTGGTGCCATACGAGAAGGTGGAATAGAAATAGGATAGGTGCCTGGCACCAGGTCAATACCAAAATCAATGTCCCTGTCAGGTGGCATGCCTGGTAGGTCTGCAAGAAACACATCCGGAAAGTCACAGACCACAGGAACCGAATCAATAGCAGGAGTCTCACCACTGAAGTCCCTCACAAAAGCCAGATACGATAAACACCCCTTCTCAACCATGCGTTGGGCCTTCAGGTAGGAAATCACCCTGCTAGGCACATACTTAGAAGAACCTCTCCACTCAACCCTCGGACATCCTGACATAGCTAAGGTCACGATCTTAGCGTGACAATCAAGGACAAAATGACATGGAGATAACCAATCCATGCCCAATATCATATCAAAATCGACCATTCTGAGTAACAGTAGGTCCACTCGGGTCTCCAGACCCCCAATAGATATCACACACGACTGATACACACGGTCCACAACAATAGTATCGCCCTCTGGAGTCGACACATGAACAGACGAGACTAAAGACTCACGGGGCATATCCAAGAAATGGGCAAAATAGACGAAACATAAGAATATGTAGAACCAGGGTCAAATAAAGCCAAAGAATCTCGGTGAAAAACCGAGACAATACCTGCGATCACTGAATCGAAGGCCATAACATCTGGCTTGGCTGTAAACGCATACATACGGGCCTGACCTCCACCTGCTCGACCTCCCCCTCTAGGGCGACCTCTAGCTGAATGACTACCACCCTTGGCTATCTGGGCGGGTGGTGAAGTAACTGGAGCTGAAGTAGAGAGTTAGCCCCTCTGCTGATAAGAACCACCAGAACGACGGGAACACTGCCTTCATATGTGCCCAAACTCTCCGCACTCAAAACAAATCCCCGGAGGTGGAGGCGGAGACGGGGACTGATAGAAACCCCTGGCACCAGAATGGCCACTAAAAGAATCATGCATAAAGGAACTCCAAACTGGTGGTGCTCGAGCTGCACTCTGGGCTGGGAGGGCACCGAATGAAGAAAGTCCTTGCTGAGAACTGCGGGGACTATGCCCCAAAGATGCACCACTATAAGCTGGGTGGACTGACTGAGGAGGCCTGAATGAACGGCCTCTACCATGCTGAAACTGCCCCGTGGAAGGAGCACCACTAGAACCACCCGATCCACGAGGCCTCTTGGTCTCCCTCTCCTGGCGGCGAACCGACTTAATATCTCGAGCAATATCAACAACCTGCTCGAAGGTAGAATATGACACTCTCTCTCAAGTCATAAAAAGGCGGAGCTGATAAGTGAGGCCATCCACGAACCTCCTAATCCTCTCCCTATCAGTAGGGACCAACTTGGTGGCATGATGAGCCAACTCTGAAAATCGCATCTCATACTGCGTCACTGATAGCTCCCCTGACGCAGCTGCTCAAAATGCCGATGCTGCTCCTCCTTGTGAGACTGGGGTACATACTTCTCCAAGAAGATAGTGGAGAACTGCTGCCAGATGAGGGTGCTGAACCAACAGGCCTACGCCTCTCAAAAGACTCCCACCAACTGAAAGAAGCACCAGAAAACTGAAAAGTAGCAAACGAGACCCCACTGGTCTCCAGAATCCCAGCAGTACACAGCATCCTCTGACACTTATCCAAAAAACCCTCAGCATCCTCGCCCTCAGCACCACTGAATGTCGGAGGCTGAAGTCTACTAAATCTCTCCAGTCTACGCTGCTCGTCCTCTGGCATAGCCGGAACCACGAAGTCCCGCTGGAGCAACCGGCTGGGCTGGAACCGCCCCCGGTATCTGATGGCCCTGAGTAACCTGCTCAGGTGTCCGGGCAACTGGAGTCTGACTGCCTCCCCCGGCCTGAGAAGTAGCGGCAACTGCCTGAGCAAGGGTGGTACACAGTCAAGATCTGAGCCAAGGTCTCCTGAAGACCCGAAATAACAATAGGCACTGCCGGTGCCTGAGCCTGTCCCGTTGGAGCATCTGCGGCGGGAACCTGATCCTAAATAGTAGGGGGATCAACTGGTACTGCCCTAGCTGCTGCACGGGCTGGCCCCTACCTTTACCACTACCACGACCTCGACCTCTCGCCGATCTAGCTGGTGGCTGATCACCCTGATCCGTGGCGCGAGTCCTCACCATCTGTGAGATAATGAAACAACAGAAGTTTAGATTTCCAGAGTTAACAAAATGGCACAAAAGAATTCAAGAAAAATGAGATTGTTCCTAAGGGTTCCGCATCCTCTCGAAGATAAGTACAGATGTCTCCGTACGGATCTGCAAGACTCTACTAAACCTGCTCATGACCGCTGAGTCCTATGTAACCTAGGCTTTGATACCAACTTGTCATGACCCCAAATCCTAAACCGGTCGTGATGGTGCCTATCGTGGAACTAGGCTAGCCAACAATCACATATTTACAGTTTCTTTCCAAAATCCCAACTCATTTTCAACATTTAATACACGTATATACAATTACTGAATCCATTAAGCAAAACAAATAGTTAAACAGTCTAAAACCATCCCCAAGATCCGGAGTCAACATGTCATGAGCATCTAAGGAATATAAAAAAAAGTCTACTATTAATAATACAAAACCTCGGAACGAAGAACTAGGTGCAAAATAAGAAAGGGAAAACAGAGATGCTGCGGACGTTGAACAACTACCTCTATGTCCTGACTCTGGCTCCGCACGAAAATAGATGACTAACGTTCGGTATCAGCACCTGTATCTGCACACAGGGTGCAGGGTGTAATGTTAGTATGCCAACTCAGTAGTAATGGAAATAAATCACGTCTAAGTAGTAAGAAACACATAAAATCAAATCATCAGTTCACAATAAGCATAGTGATGTTTTATATGTCAATACCACACAAGAGGGGGGGGGGGGGTTGATTTGTGTGGTGTTTAATTTTTGAGTGCTGTCTCAATAGAAGAACCTGGTTCTTCTTGGTGTTCCAACTTCTACTGGTGCGGAATAGTAAATGCAGTAAAGTAAAAATAAAGAGGTTTTTACGTGGAAAACACCTGGCTCAAAAGGTGAAAAAAACACGACCTACTCCTAAGTAGGATTTTCCCAAACTCTTCACTACAACTCTGAGCCAAATAGTATTTACAAAATAAACTCTTTTCTAAACCTAGGACTAACTCTAATCCCTTTTTAGCAAACTAGCCTCTAGCTAATTGCGACAAGATTCAAGTGAACTCTAACTTGAACAGTGTGTACCTATTACAATTTCCTCTAATAAAGCTGAAAGATACAATATTAAATCACCTACTACAACCAACTAGACTCGAAAGACAAACAGATGGAACTGGTTCTTCTAGCTGGTCAGTAGCCTTTGTGTCGCACAAGGATTCTTCTTGCAAAATTTCTCTAGTAATTTTGCTTTCAGTTCTTGCTTCAATTCTGTCTTTGTGCGATCAATTCTTCAGTAGGAATACTTCAACATTATATAGCGCCAGAAGTTGAGATGTTCTTGTTTAGTTCTAATGCAACTCTTCCTTGGTGGAAGAGTTTGTGTTTATCTCAACTTCCTTCCTTTGTTTCTGTCCTTGCTGAACTCGAACTCTAACCTCTTATTGATTTGAAACCTTTTCGCATTAGGAGACAACCTCTTAGTTCATGGATAATTCACATATCACGTTTATCTCGTGTGCATGTATGGTTCTTGTGACAATTGGTTCGTTCGAGTATGTTTTCCCTAATGGACCTGGATCAACTGGGTAGGCATTTCTCAATCTTCAAAACCATGCAGTGACTTGGGTCAACAAATTCCCCCTTTTTGATGATGACAAACTTTGTGCTCAACCCTGTATAAACTTCAAACACTTTGTATGGTTTTAAGCATTTATCATGGAGAGACTAGGTTCATTAGGCTTTAAATATCACAACTTTTTGAAATTTTGAAAAAGCACATATCTTCCCCCTTTTGGCATCATCGAAAAGTTGCAAAAAAAAAATATGTGAATCCTAGATTTTTAACGCTTACTCATGGCCATTTGGGCAACTGCATATGCAATCATGGATTAATCATCAATAATCAACTAAGAATTCAAACTATCAAAAAACAGAGATACTGAATCAGAGAAAAAAACATCAGATTTTATTGATAGAGCGAATACGATTCTGCCACAATCCACAAAATAAAACAAAAACAGTTAAAACATGAGCAACAAACAAAAATTCTGAATCTCGATCACTAAAAGTTCTAGGCATGCTAGGAAATTAAGGCTTGGAAAAACTGCAGACCTGGTTCATTTAGCCAAGATGGATGGTTCAACAGACTTAGAAACAGATGAAGACTTCTTTGAGGAAGTCTTGGCTTTCTTGAGCTTATGGGTCTGAACCTCTACCTCGGCCACTTTTTCACTTTGATGGACCAGGTCCATCTCATCCACTTCAATAGTCTCAATAGGCTCAACAACCTTTTCTGTCCCCTTTTCCACTCTTTTCTTCTTACTCTCCTCTAAAAGCTCTCTTCAACTCGTCCTCACTTTTATTTACCTTGCTCTTTGTAGTTCTTACTCTTGGAAGAGAAATATTAGAAGTCTCAGAAGGAGCAGCTTTTCTTTTCTTACTTTCTCTTGTTGTTCCAGACGTTTGAGCTTTAGGAGTTCTTTTCTTCTTTGGATTGTAATTATTACCTAACATTTTCAGCAAATCCGCCAGGGTTTCCTAAGTAGATGAACCAGGTTCATCTGTACCTTTCCTAAATTTACTAACTCTTCAGCGGTTTCTCCTAATTCACTTCCCCCTACGTTCTTGCTACTTTCTTCCTCCTTTTCTGGCTCAGCACCACATATAGCCATTTTTACAAATTCTTGCCCTATTCCCCTTTCTTCACTCCTTACTCCCTCTCTCTCTTTTTCTTTTTCAAATTTGTTTTTACCACCTCTTCTTCTTGTCTCTGGCAGTTCCACATGCTTCATTGACCCAACCAGTATGAACCTACTTTCTATGTTTTTCAGCAACATCAGAGATGATCTCAGAAGAAAGGTTTGGGATAGATGTTACGTGAGTCATCAGAAATTTGGGAATGGTTTTGTAAGGAAGGGGATGTCTTGAATGAACTTTTAGTTTTGAATTGACGGTTAAGGCTTCCCTAGAATCTAGGTATTTTAATTTGGTGAGGATTCTTGTTGAAACATAACTGGTTCAAAGTCAAATGGATAGGCTTTGAAAATATTTTGAGTTTGGGCAGAGTTCTGCTCATGATTTAATTATTAGTATTTCAAAGTGTGCATAGTGTAGAATACATACCTCGCCTTTCAGATGAACCAGCACGATGAACCAGATTCATCATTTCAGAATCCTCTTGATCAAGCCTCAATATGCAAAGATAGAAAAAATTTCATTTGTGATCAGTGAGTCATATCAAAACATGGCATAAGAGTATACTTTTTACAGTATGAGACTGAGCAATTTTTTATCTGATTATTTAAACCTGTTTTAGACTTTTCTAGTCAAAATTTTTTTTAAAATTTTTTTTCAATTTTTTTCATTTTTGTTTTTCAATTAGGTGATCTTAATCATCCCTAATTCCAGCCGGTTTCTCTCAAAATGCTCCATACTTAGTTCTTTAGTAAATATATCTGCAATTTGTTGGTCAGTAGCACAAAATTCGATTGAGATCATTCCTTTATAGTTATCCCTTAGGAAATGGTGTCTAACGTCTATGTGCTTAGTTCTTTTATGATGAACCGGGTTCTTCGTCATACTAATTGCACTAGTGTTTTCACAGAAAATAGGAACACATCCAACCACTATACCAAAGTCCATGAGTTGTTGCTTGATCCATAGCAACTGAGCACAGCATGAGGCTGCAGTCACATATTCAGCCTCAATAGTAGACAAGGCTACTGAATTTTGTTTCTTGGTGGCCCAAGACACAAGGCAGGAGCCCAAAAAGTGAGCCATTCCTGAAGTACTTTTCCTGTCAACCAGGAAACCTGCATAATCAGAATCAACATATCCTACAAGGTCGAAATTACTACCTTTAGGATACCAAAGACACAAATCAGTGGTGCCTTTCAGATATCTCAAAATTCTCTTTACTGCAGTTAGGTGGGACTCCTTTGGATTTGCCTTAAACCTAGCACGCAGTCCTACACTGAACACAATATCAGGTCTGCTGGCAGTGAGATATAATAGAGAACCAATCATCTCTCTGTATAGCTTCTGATCAACGGATGAACCAGGTTCATCCACATCTAATTTTGTGGCTGTGGCTATGAGGGTGTCTATTTCCTTTGAGTCTTCCATTTTAAATTTCTTGAGCAATTCTTTCACATACTTTTGTTGATGGATCATAATTCCATTTGAGTTTTTCTTGATTTGCAAGCCTAAGAAGAAGTTTAGCTCACCCATCATACTCATCTCGAACTCACTCCCCATAAGTATAGTAAATTCCTTACTCAATTTTTCAGAAGTTTCCCCAAATATGATATCATCCAAATATATTTGCACAACCAGGAGTTCTTTACCCTTTTACTTTAAGAACAAGGTGCTGTCAATTTTACCTCGTTTGTATCCATGTTCTAGCAGGAATTTTGATAGATGCTCATACCATGCTCTTGGTGCTTGTTTGATACCATAAAGAGCCTTGTCAAGTTTGTATACATGGTCAAGTGACTCCTTGCTTTCAAATTCTGGAGGCTGTTTGACAAATACATCTTCCTTCAGATAGCCATTGAGGAAGGCACTCTTAACATCCATCTAATGGAGAGTGAATTCCATGTGTGCAGCAAATTCTATAAGAAGTATGATTGCCTCCAGTCTTGCCACAGGGGCAAAGGTCTCATCATAGTCAATTCCCTCTTCTTGACTGTATCCTTGAACAACTAGTCTAGCCTTGTTTCTTGTAACAGTTCCATCCTCATCGAGCTTGTTCCTGAAGACCCACTTTGTGCCAATCACTGATCTGTCTCGTGGTCCGGGTACCAATTGCCATACTTGACTTCTTTCAAATTGATTCAACTCTTCTTGCATGGAATTTACCCAGTCAGCATCCTGTAGGGCTTCACCAATGTTCTTTGGTTCAATCAAGGATAGAAAGGCATCAAACGCACACAGATTTTTCAAAGAGGATCTTGTTTTGATTCCAGATGTCAAATCTATTATGATGTTCTCAAGAGGGTGAGAACTCTGATATCTGTGTGGTTTGAGAACCAACTGTTCACATCTAGATAGTTCCATGGTGTCTTGTTGTTGTGGAACAGGATCAGGCCAAGGTTCACATGTTGAGTTCCCCCTGTCATGTTGCTTGGGGTAGTTGGACCTGGTCCATCACCTGTTCCATCTTCCATATTTTCTTCGATGTTTTCACTGCTTCTAACCAGTCCAAGCTCCTCATCTTCTGGTTCCTGTCTCTCAGCAAGAGTGTTAGTTTCATCAAATACAACATGTACACTCTCTTTTACATACATAGTTATTTTATTATACACTTTATAATCCTTGCTATGTGATGAATATCCCAAGAATACTCCCTCATCACTTTTGGGATCAAATTTTCCTAGCGAATCTTTGCCATTATTGTACACAAAGCACTTGCATCCAAAAGCCCTAAGGTGGGATATGTTGGGCTTTCCCTCTTTAAGTAATTCATAAGGAGTTTTCTCTACCAGAGGCCTGGTCATGCATCTATTTATTATGTAGCATGCAATGTTTATTGCTTCTGCCCATAAGCTATGGGGTAGTTTGCTAGAAAGAATCATGGTTCTTGCCATGTCTTCAAGATTTCTATTCTTTCTTTCACCAACCCCATTTTGCTGTGGGGTTCTAGGGGCAGAAAAGCTGTGATTGATACCATGTTCATCACAGAACTCAGCAAACTTTGCATTCTCAAATTCAGTACTATGATCAGATCTTATTGATGCTAGTTGATTTCCTAACTGATTTTGAGTTTTCTTAACAAATAAGCTGAACATATCGAATGCTTCATCCTTAGATGTCAGAAATAAGGTTCAAGTGAACCTTGAATAGTCATCAACTAGCACCATTATATATTTCTTACCACCTCTGCTCAGAGTTCTCATAGGACCACATAGGTCCATATGAACCAGTTCCAACGTCCTGGTGGTGCTGACCATTTTCTTACTTTTGAAAGAAGACCTTACCTGCTTCCCCCTTGCACATGCCTCACAAACTTTGTAGTCCTTGAACTTAATGTTAGGAATCCCTACCACTAAGTCGTTAGAGACTAGTTTGTTTAGCTGATTTAGACTTGCACGACCAAGTCTTTTGTGCCACAGGAGGGGATCACTGTCCAACACACTTAGGCAAGTGAGTTCATTTTCAGGCAATGTGGACAAGTCTATGACATAGATATTATTCATTATTTTTCCCTGCAAAACAATCTTTTCAATAAGCAGGTTAATCACAAAATATTTTGTGGAAGTAAAATCAACCAGGTTACCTCTGTCACATAGTTGTGACATACAGATCAGGATATATTTCAAGCCATCTATTAGGTACACATGTTCAATGGAACGTGTGTCATCCTTACCTACCTTACCAACCCCAATAATTTCAGCTTTCTTTTCATTTCCAAAGGAGACATTTCCATTTTTGAGGCTTTCAAGTGAAAGGAACTGTTCCTTGTTCCCCGTCATATGCTTTGAGCAGCCAATATCCAAATACCAAATTTGGCTGCTTCCTCTCACTTGAACCTACAAAAAGAAATCAGGGGTTAGTTTTAAGAACCCAAACTAGTTTGGGTCCTTTTCATTGAGAGAATGGATGAATCAAGCTTTTTCTGGCCCAATTTGGTAGCCAGTTTTTCTTTTTAACAAAAATCTCATTTCTTCGACTGGCCTGCTCTTTTGCAGTACACTCAATTTTGTAGTGGCCAGTCTTAGCACAGTGGGTGCAGATTTTATTCTCAGGGAGGTTGAGATACTTGCTTTTGGGATCCCACTTGGGCAATTGACTCCCAAAGCCAAGCCCTCTCCGGTTGCTACTATGATTCTCTCAAAGCCATGTCAAGGCATCAGAGGATTTATTCCATTTACAAGTTCGATCTAATTCATGTTTGACTTTGCCAAGTTCTTCTTTAAGTGTTCTTATCTGTTCATCCTTGGCATACATCTTATCTTTTAGTTTTCCCATATTTTCTTCTAACATGATATGAGAATAATCAACAACCTTTTTACTGGATCCTAGCTTTAGCTTTAAGTTTTCAGATTTTAGTTCTAGAATCTCAGTTTCAAGAGGATGAACCTGGTTCAACAAGACAATGTTTTTGNAGAGAGTTGTTCCTTCTCTTTGGTTGTTTCTTCGGAATCATCCATGAAATCAAGTAGCAACTCAGAGAGTTTTTCCTTAGATAGGAACTTTATTTTATTTTTAAGATAGGAGATACTTACCTCTGGTTCTTCATGTGATTCCTCATCGGATTCTCCAATTACCATGAGCGCCCGATCTTCATTCTCACCATCTTCTGATTCTTCATATGAACTTTCCCCTCAAGCAGCAACCATAGCTTTTGTTGTGATTTTCTTGGGTTAGACCAGTTCCTTCTTTCATATCCATCCTTTTTCCATTCCACTTCCCACCGAGGACAGTTTTTGATAAGGTGGTCAGTCTTTCCACACTTGTAGCATCCCTCGTTGGTTGTCCTTTCTGGAGATTTTGCTTTGTTGTAATTTCCTCCTCTAGAGATTCCCTTCTTCCTTATGAGAAAGTTTCTGAATTCTTTGGTAATCATGGCCATCTCATCTTCTTCAAGATCTGCTCCCTCAGTGATTCTCAGTGCTAGAATCCTCTCCTTATTTAGACTATCCATCTTCATTGTCTGCCTTCTAATTTCATAGGCGGTAAGGTTTTCAATTAGTTCATCCAATCCGAGGGTTGCCATATTTTTGGATTCCTGGATAGCAGTGATTTTGCTTTTCCAGGAGATTGGTAAGACCCTTGTCAGGATCTTCTCTACCCTGTCCTCTTCAAGAATGACTTTACCAAGAGACTTAAGTTCATTTGTATAAGTTGTGAACCTTGTGTACATCTCTTGGATTGTCTCTCCTTCTTTCATAGTGAATTTTTCATACTGTGAGTATAGTAGAGTACCTCTTGATCTTTTTACCTGAGGTGTTCCTTCATGGGATACTTGCAAGGTATCCCAATTTCTTTGGCAGTGATGCAACTTTGGATTCTACTATACTCGTCTGGACCTAGTCCACACACTAGCCACTTCTTAGCCTTTGCATTCTTCTCCTATTTCTTCAGATCCTCAACAGTGCAGTCAGCTCTAGTCTTTGGTACATCTACACCTTCCGCAGTCTTCTTCATGGTAGCTAGAGGACCATTAGTGACTATGTCCCAAAGTTTATAGTCTTCCCCAATCAGGTGGTCCTTCATTCCATTCTTCCACCAGGAGTAATACTGGCCATTAAAAAATGGTGGCCTTGCAGTTGATTGACCTTCCCAGTTTCCAGGTGGTGCACTCATTTTGATCTTTTCCAAGGTGTTAGCCTTTTCAAGGATAACCTGCTCTGATAGCAATTGATGTTTTATATGTCAATACCACACAGGGGGGGGGGAGGGTGATTTTTGTGGTGTTTAATTTTCGGGTGTTGTCTCAATAGAAGAACCTGGTTCTTCTTGGTGTTCCAACTTCTACTGGTGCGGAATAATAAATGCAGTAAAGTAAAAACACAGAGATTTTTACGTGGAAAACACATGGCTCAAAAGGTGATAAAACCATGACCTACTCCTCAGTAGGATTTTCCCAAACTCTTCACTACAACTCCGAGCCAAACAACATTCACAAAATAAACTCTTTTGTAAACCTAACACTAACTCTAATCCCTTTGTAGCAAACTAGCCTCTAGCTAATTGCGACAAACTTCAAGTTAACTCTAAATTGAATAGTGTGTACCTATTACAATTGCTTCTAATAAAGATGAAAGATACAATATTAAATCACCTACTACAACCAACTAGACTCGGAAGACAAACAGATGGAACTGGTTCTTCTAGATGGTCAGTAGCCTTTGTGTCGCACAAGGATTCTGCTTGCAAAATTTCTCTAGTAATTTTGCTTTCAGTTCTTGCTTCAATTCTGTCTTTGTGCAATGCATTCTTCAGTAGGAATACTTCAACATTATATAGCGCCAAAAGTTGAGATGTTCTTGTTTAGTTCTAATGCAACTCTTCCTTGGTGGAAGAGTTTGTGTTTATGTCAACTTCCTTCCTTTGTTTCTGTCCTTGCTGAACTCGAACTCTAACCTCTTATTGATTTGAAACCTTTTCGCATTAGGAGAAAACCTCTTAGTTCATGGATAATTCACAGATCATGTTTATCTTATATGCATGTACGGTTCTTATGCCAATTGGTTCGTTCGAGTATGTTTGCCCTGATGGACCTGGTTCAACTGGGTAGGCATTTGTCAATCTTCAAAACCATGCAGTGACTTGGGTCAATACATAGCCTTTCTTTCCAACCGTATATACTTATATATATATATATATATATATATATATATATATATATATATATATATATATATATATATATATCAAATCAACATGCCTTAAAAAATAATTTCAGTAAAATCCTTTGAAAAATGTATTTTCCAACAATTTCAGAAATAAAAATACCTGAAGAATTTAGTGAAAAATGAAATAAGTCATAAGTAGCCCCTCGGGACAAAACATGAATCATCACCCCTCGGGCAGAACATCACTCGGCATACCTCACAGTCCCTCAGTATCAGCCCCTCGAGCAACCTCAATGTCACTCATGCCTCCCAATCACTCGTCACTCGGCACTCGTACGCAGTAGGTACCTGCGCTCACTGGGGGTATGTACAGACTCCATATGGGCTCCTTGATCCCAAGCTCTAATATCAAGCCACCTCGTGGCATATCATATCTTCACAATCAGGATCTCGGCCTCACTCATTCAGAAACTCTCAAAATCCCATCAGGCTTATCAGTAAAACGGGGTACTCGACCCAAAACATCATTTTATATTCAAAATAGTGTAAATAAGGTTGAGTTTCGAAATCAGTTAAATATAACATGACTGAGTGTAAATCATAAGTCAACACAGTGAGGAAAATAGCAGTAAAAAGCTCCCAAAGGGTCTAAACAAGTCGGCACGAGGCCCCAAACATGGCTTATAGCCCAAATATAGCAATAGTTTTAGAACACAATTTAACATATGATTTAGAGTAAAAAAAATACGCAACTCAATAGTTGTCGCAGAGAGGACCAAGTCCAATCTAAGAATCAGTGCACACCACATACTCGTCATCCCACATGTGCGCCATTCTAAAATTAGTGAGAAAATAAGAAGTCTGGGGTTTCATACCCTCAGGAGAAGATTTATAGCCATTACTTACCTCTACCCGGGCCAAAATACTAACCCGTGATGCTCTTGCCCCTCGAATCGGCTCCCAAATGCTCTGAGTCTATCAAAATCAGATTTAACATCATCAATATACGCTAAATGAACAAGGCTCAAACGAAAACTATCAATTTTAGGCACAATTCTCGAAATTGGCCAAACGTGAGCCCCAAGACCACATCTCTAAATTCGATAAAAATCAAAAAACTAGAATCCTCGTTCCCTTACGAGTCTATACATACCATGAACACCAAAATCGGACCATAATTGCCCACTCAAATCATCAAAAGAAATTTTCAAATCTCATGCACCTAACCTCCCCAATTTTGGGTTTAAATCCAACTAATTTCCGGTTTAATTACTTAGAAAACAACATATAATCGAGTTAAGAAGTCAAAAATCTTACCTTCAATCCCCTTTGATTTCCTCTTTAAACTCTCTCCAACGCTTCAAATCCGTCCACAAATGGTGAAAAGTGGCCTAAATTCGCGAAGATGTCTATTTAAACATTCTGCCCAGGTGCCCCCAATTACCTCAGTGCGATCGTGTTCCCAGCTACGTGTTTGTGATGCACAGTCCAAATCCACTCTATGCGTTCGCATACACAGACATGCGTTCGCATAGCTCAAACAGCCATCCCTCTCACGCGCCTCAGAACACCTATGTGATCACACAAGGAACCACGCGACCGCACTGCTCAAGACTGCCTACCTATGCGATCGCAAACCTTATTACGCGATCACATAGAAAAAATATGCCTGCCTCAGTCTTTACTCTATGCGATCATGGATGAACTCACGCGATCGCAATGAACAAACCACTGCTGCTAAAACACCAGAAAACCAGCAATCTCCCAAAGACCAAAAGTGTCCGTTTGAGCATCTGAAATACACTCGAGGCCTCTGGGACCTCAACCAAACCTACCAACATATCCATAACATCATTCAAACTTAGTCGAGCCTTCAAATCACCAAAAACAACGAAAAACACCAAAATCACATCAAATTCAAGCCTATATACTTTGAAATTTCTAAAGTTCACCAAAGATGCCGAAACCATCCAAAACACATCCGATTGACCTGAAAATTTGCACACATATCCAAAACGACATTACGAACCTTCTCCAACTCCCGGAATTCCATTCCGACCCTGATAGCCTATTTTCCCCTGCCGACCCGAAATCTCCAAAAACTAACTTTCGCCAATTCAAGTGTAATTCTACACCAGACATCAAAACTTCATTCCGAACACACTCCTAAGTCCCAAAACACCTAACGTAGCTTTCCGAGCCATAAAATCTACATTCCGAGATCGTTTACTAATAAGCCAACTCCCAATTGACTTTTTCAACTATTAAGCTAATTTAAGAGACTAAGCGTCTCAGTTCTCACCACGACCATTCCGAACCCGAACCAACCGACCCAACACAACACAAATAGGCTAAACAACATACGATAAAGCAGAAACAAGGGAAACGGGGCTAATTTCACGGAATGACCGTCCGGGTCGTTACAGTTGAGTAAGGTACCGGGTGCCCGTCGCGGCCCATAGGTTTGGGTCGTGAGAAAAAGAAAGCAAACTAGCTCATGGAAAGGTCGGTCAAACACCATATCCAAAAAGTCATGGCCGAATCAAGAGATGCAAAGTTCTTCTAGACCTCAAGAAGACAAGAGTAAAGGAAAATTTGAGAACAAAGAGGGAGGTAAAACCTTTAACCCTAAACCTTCTGCACCTTCTAGTTCTGTTCAATGTCATAAATGTAAAGTAAGGGAACATATGATGCATGAATTTCCAAGTAGAAGAAACATCATTCTTAGAGAAGATGGGGATATGAGAGTGAAAAAAGTGAGGGAGAAGAAGAGGGATATGTGAGAGATGAAGACGATGTAGAATATCATAATACTAGTATGATTGGGGTGGCTAGGAAGATTATGAGTGGAGAATACGAGAGTAATAAATGTGAGGAAGAGGAGAGAGGTGTGAATGAAGATGACGATGAAGATGAAGTAGAACTTTCTTTTAATGATGGCATGATTGTTGTAGTTAGGAGGATTATAACTATCAATTTGGGAAGCAACAATGAAGAACAAATGGAGAGTATATTTCATACTAGGTGTGGGATAAAGGGGAAAACGTGTACTATGATCATTGATAGTGGTAGTTGTGCTAATGTGGTGAGTTCATACTTTGTGGAAAACTGAGACTTGCATGCATGAAATACCCTACTCCCTATAGACTCCAATGGTTAAATGATAGTGGTGAACTAAAAGTAAACAAATAATGCATGATTTCATTCAATGTTGGTAGATATGAGGATGATATTCTTTGTGACATAATACCTATGCAAGCTTGTCATATCTTACTGGGTCGTCCTTGGCAGTATGATAGGAATGTTTTTTCATGATGGAAGGAGGAATAGATATCTCTTGAGCTTAATGGCAGGAAATTTACTTTTGCACCTTTATCTCCTTCTCAGTTTGAAGATCAGAAGAGATTAAGGGAAACAATGAGAAAACCAAGGGGAGGGATAAAAAGTGAGCTTGAGGGAAAAGAAAAGAAAGGAGGCCAGAGTTAGAGAAAAAGAGAGATGGACGACTGAAAGAGAGAGAGGGCAGTAATTTGAGAGAAGAGATAAAAAGGGGTTTTAG
This sequence comes from Nicotiana paniculata, assembly GCA_005239505.1. Lineage (NCBI taxonomy): Eukaryota > Viridiplantae > Streptophyta > Magnoliopsida > Solanales > Solanaceae > Nicotiana > Nicotiana paniculata. The sequence goes on along the minus strand of ML345697.1, from coordinate 181,284 downwards.
TGAAAAAATAGAAAGTTTTAGTGAGGGGAAAGAGGCTAAGGAAAGGAAAAAATAGAGTTTCTATATAAAAGCCAAAGAGTGTTTAAATGCAAGAAAAGAGGGGTTTCCCATAATACTAACTTACAAAGAAGCTTTGATTAATTATGAGTTACTAACTTCTTCTTCGCCAAGTAATATTTCTTCTTTTTTTTTTGCAGGATTTTGAAGGTGTCTTTCCTGAATATATTCCTAATGTATTGCCACCTTTACGTGGCATTGAGCATCAAATTGCTTTTGTGCCTGGGTCACAAATCCCAAAAACGCCTGCTTATAGGAGTAATCCATAAGAGACAAGAGAGATTCAAATGCAAGTTGAGGAGTTGCTTGAGAAAGTCTTCGTGAGAGAGAGCATGAGCCCTTTCTTTCTTCTCGTCCTATTGGTACCCAAAAAGGATGGAACTTGGAGGATGTGCGTGGATTGTAGAGCAATCAACAAGATAATGGTAATGTATCGCCATCCTATTCCTCGTCTTGATGACATGTTGGATCAATTACATGGATTGAAATTTTTTTCTAAAATTGATCTAATAGGTGGTTACCATCAGATTTGAATGAATCCGGGAGATGAATGGAAAACTGCTTTTAAGACCAAATATGTGCTTTATGTGTGGTTAGTTATGCCTTTTGGCTAGACTAATGCACCTAGAACTTTTATGAGATTAATGAATCATATATTTAAGGATTTTCATGGGAAATTTGTTGTGGTGTGATTTGATGATATCTTGATCTTTTCTAGCACTTTAGAGGAGCATGTAGAACACCTACAACAAGTTTTTGATGTTCTTAGAAATCAACTTTTATTTGATAATCTTAAAAAGTGTACTTTTTGTGTGGATCGTGTGATTTTCTTGGGTTTCGTAGTTAGTTCTAAAGGAGTTGAGGTTGATGAAGAGAAAATCAAAGTAATAAAGGAATGGCCGAAACCTAAGAGTATAACCGAAGTTAGGAATTTTCATGGACTTGCTAGTTTTTATAGGAGGTTTGTGAGAGACTTTAGTACCATTGCTTCTCCTTTAACTGAAATTATTAAAAAGGATAAGATTTTTACATGGGGAAAAGAACAAGATGATGATTTTAACTTGTTGAAAGAAAAGTTATGTTCTGCTCCTTTGTTACAATTGCCTGATTTCTCTAAATCTTTTGAAATTGAATGTGATGCTTCTAGCAAAGGAATAAGTGTTGTTTTGATGCAAGATACTAAACATATTGACTACTTTAGTGAGAAGTTGAGTGGAACAATTGCTTGATTTCTTTAAATCTTTTGAAATTGAATGTGATGCTTCTGGCAAAGGAATAAGTGTTGTTTTGATGCAAGATTCTAAGCATATTGACTACTTTAGTGAGAAGTTGAGTGGAGCCTCATTGAAATATTCCACTTATGACAAAGAGCTATATGGTTTGGTAAAAGTTTTGCCACATGACAACATTAGTTGTGGCCGAGAGAGTTTATCATTAAAACTGACCATGAATCCTTGAAGTACTTGAAGAGTCAAGGTAATCTTAGTAGTTGGAATGCTAAGTGGGTTGAATTTATTGAAATTTTTCCTTATGTAATTTCTTACAAACAAGGAAAAGAGAATGTTGTTGCTGATGCACTTTCAAGAAGGTATGTCTTAGTTTCTACTCAGACTTCTAAATTGATGGGTTTTGATAAAATCAAGGGACTTTATGCCAATGATGTTGATTTTGGCAAGCTTTTTGCGGATTGTAAGTTGGGTCTTTTGAGATGTTTAATCTTCAAGATGGGTTTCTTGTTAAGTAAAATAATTTGTGTATCCTGAGTTGCTCTTTACATGAAGTATTTATAATGGAAGCACATTGTGGAGGGCTTATAGGTCACATTGGAGTCCCAAAGACATTAGACATACTTGCTGAAAATTTCTTTTGGCCTGGCATGAGAAAAGATGTTGAAAGAGTGTGTGCACAATGTTTGGAATGTAAACAAGCTAAATCTAAAGCATTACCTCATGGTCTTTACACGCCATTACATGTTCCTACTTCACCTTGGATTGATATTTCTATGGATTTTGTGGTAGCTTGCTTAGAACAAGGATATTTGTTGTGGTAGATAGGTTCTCCAAAATGGCTTGTTTTATTCCTTGTTTAAAGACTAATGATGTTACACATATTGCTGATCTATTTGTAAAAGAAGTTTTTAAATTGCATGGTATACTAGAACTATTGTTAGTGATAGGGATGCTATGTTTTTGAGCCACTTTTGGCGTGTATTTTGGGGGAAGTTAGACACTAAATTATTTTTTTCTACTTCTTGTCTCCCACAAATTGATGGACAAACTGAAGTAGTTAATATAAACTTAGGAAACATATTGAAGGCTGTTTTGAAAGGTAAATTAACTTCTTGGAAAGATGACTTACCTATGATTAAATTTGCTTACAATAGAACAATCTATTCTTCTACAGATATGTCTTCTTTTGAGGTTGTTTATGGTTTTAATCCCTTTACAAGTTGTAAGCAGTGTCTCCAATCCTTTCAAGAACTTGAAATGGTCCACCTCCTCTAGGATGCAACTTTGACTTCCTTTTGGAAGCAAATATCTCCTTTCTAAAGTGAACCCAAACTAAATCTCCAAGTTGAAAAACAACTTGTTTTCGACCCTTATTTTTTTCAAGGCAATTTGCTCATTTTTCTTCTATATTGCAAGCTTTGTTTGCTCATGAATTTTTCATCATTTAAGCCTTTTTCCTACCATCAATATTAGCAATATAATTAGTAGGTAATGGTAATAAATCAAGGGAAGTAAAGGGATTAAAATCATAAATAACCTCAAAATGAGACATATCTGTAGAAGAATGGATTGTTCTATTGTAAGAAAATTCAATCATAGGTAAGTGATCTTCCCAAGAAGTTAATTTACCTTTAAAAATAACCTTCAACATGTTTCCTAAGGTTCTATTAACTACTTCAGTTTGTCCATCAGTTTGGGGGTGACAAGAGTAGAAAACAACAATTTAGTGCCCAACTTCTCCCAAAATATGCCAAAAGTGGGATCCCAATCACTAAAAATAGTTCTAGTATACCATGCAATTTAAAAACTTCTTTTACAAATAGATCAACAATATGTGAAACATCATTAGTCTTTAAACAAGGAATAAAACAAGCCATTTTGGAGAACCTATCTACCACAACAAATATACTATCCTTACCATACCTTGTTCTAAGCAAGCCTACCACAAAATCCATAGAAATATCAATCCAAGGTGAAGTAGGAACATGTAATGGCGTGTAAAGACCATGAGGTAACGCTTTAGATTTAGCTTGTTTATATTCCAAACATTATGCACACACTCTTTCAACATCTTTTCTCATGCCAGGCCAAAAGAAAGTTTCAGGAAGTATGTCTAATGTCTTTGGGACTCCAATGTGATCTATAAGCCCTCCACAATGTGCTTCCATTATATATACTTCACGTAAAGAGAAATTCAGGATACACAATTTATTTTCCTTAAAAAGAAACCCATCTTGAATATTAAACCTCTCAAAAGGACCCAACTTACAATCTGCAAAAATCTTGTCAAAATCAACATCATTAGCATAAAGTCCCTTGATTTGATCATGACCCATCAATTTAGAAGTCAGAGTAGAAACTAAGACATACCTTCTTGAAAGTGCATCAACAACAACATTCTCTTTCCCTTGTTTGAAAGAAATTACCGAAGGAAAAGTTTCAATAAATTCAACCCACTTAGCATGCCTCCTACTAAGCGTACCTAGACTCTTCAAGTACTTCAAGGATTCATGGTCAGTTTAATTGACAAACTCTCTCTACCACAAGTAATGTTGCCATGTGGCTAAAGCTCTTACCAAAGCATATAACTGTTTTTCATAAGTGGAATGGTTCAATGTGGATTCACTCAACTTCTCACTAAAGTAGGCAATAGGTTTAGAATCTTGCATCAAAACAACACCTATTCCTTTTCTAGAAGCATCACATTCAATTTCAAAAGATTTGGAGAAATCAGGCGATTGTAACAAAGGAGTAGAACATAACTTTTCTTTCAACAAGTTAAAAGCATCATCTTGTTATTTTCCCCATGTAAAAATCTTATCCTTTTTAATAACTTCAGTTAAAGGAGAAGCAATGGTGCTAAAGTCTCTCACAAACCTCCTATAAGAACTAGCAAGTCCATGAAAACTCCTAACTTCGGTACACTCTTAGGTTTAGGCCATTCCTTTATTTCTTTGATTTTATCTTCATCAACCTCAACTCCTTTAGAACTAACTATGAAACCCAAGAAAATCACACAATCCACACAAGAAGTACAGTTTCGAAGATTAGCAAATTAGAGTTGCTTTCTAAGAACTTCAAAAAACTTATTTTAGGTGTTCTACATGTTCCTCTAAAGTGTTAGAAAAGATCAATATATCATCAAAGCACACCACAACAAATTTCCCATGAAAATCCTTAAAGATATGATTCATTAATCTCATAAAAGTGCTAGGTGCATTAGTCTAGCCAAAAGGCATAACTAACCACACATAAAGCACATATTTGGTCTTAAAATCAGTTTTCCATTCATCTCCCGGATTCATTCGAATCTGATGGTAACCACCTTTTAGATCAATTTTAGAAAAACATTTCGATCCATGTAATTGATCCAACATGTCATCAAGACGAGGAATAGGATGGCGATACATTACCGTTATCTTGTTGATTGCTCTACAATCTACGCACATCCTCCAAGTTCCATCCTTTTTGGGTACCAATAGGATCGGAACAAAGCAAGGGCTCATGCTCTCTGTCACAAAGCCTTTCTCAAGCAACTCCTCAACTTGACTTTGAAGCTCTTTTGTCTCTTCTTGATTACTCCTATAAGCAAGCGTATTTGGGATTTGTGACCCAGGCAAAAAAGCAATTTGATGCTCAATGCCTCGTAAAGGTGGAAAACCATTAGGAATATATTCAGGAAAGACATCTTCAAAATCCTACAAAAGAGAAGAAATACTACTTGGCAAAAAAGAAGTTAGTAACTCAGAATTAATCAAAGCTTCTTTGTAAGTAAGTAGTATTATGGGAACCCCTCTTTTCTTACATTTAAAAAATCTTTGGCTTTTATATATAAACTTTCTTTTTTACTTTCCTTAGCCTCTTTCCCCTCACCAAGACTTTCTATTTTTTCACTCAAACTATCTCTTCTCTCAAATTGCTTCCATCCCTCTCTTTCTCTCGGTCATATCTCTTTTTTTTTTCACTCTTGGCCTCCTTTCTTTTCTTTTTCCTCAAGATCACTTTTTATCCCTCCCCTTGGTTTTCCATTGTTTCCCTTAATCTATTCTGATCTTCAAACACTTGAGAAGGAGATAAAGGAGCAAGAGTAAATTTCCTGCCATTAAGCTCAAGAGAATATCTATTCTTTATTCCATCATGCAAAACATTATTATCATACTGCCAAGGACGACCCAGTAAGATATGACAAGCTTGCATAGGGATTATGTCACAAAGAATATCATCCTCATATCTACCAACATTGAATGAAATCATGCATTGTTTGTTTACGTTTAGTTCACCACTATCATTTATACATTGAAGTCTATATGGAGTAGGGTGTTTCATGCATGCAAGTCCCAGTTTTTCCACAAAGTATGAACTCACCACATTAGCTTAACTACCACTATCAATGATCATAGAATATTTTTCCCCTTTATCTCACACCAAGTATGAAATATATTCTCCCTTTCTTCTTCACTATTTCTTCCCAAATTGATAGTCATAATCCTCCTAACTACCCCAATCATGCAATCATTAAAAGGTAGTTCTACTTCATATTCATCTTCACTCTCACCTCTCTCTTCTTCCTTACATTTATTACTCTCGTATTCTCCACTCATAAGCTTCCTAGCCACCCCAATTATACCAGTATGAGACAATTCTACATCGTCTTCATCACTCACATCTCCCTCTTCTTCTCCCTCACTTTTTTCACTCTCATATCCCCCATCTTCTCTAAGAATGATATTTCTTCTACTTGGACATTCATGCATCATACACCCTTCCTTTACATTTATGACGTAGAATAGAACTCAAAGGTGTAGAAGGTTTAGGGTTAAAGGTTTTACCTCCCTCTTTGTCTCAAATTTCCTTTACCATTGTCTTCTTGAGGTCTAGAATAACTCTGCATCTCTTGATTTGGCCATGGCTTCTTGGAGATGGTGTTTGGCTGACCTTTCCATGAGCTAGTTTGCTTTCTTTCATTTTGTTTTTCTACCTTTAAATCCAAATAAATTAACTCATCTATTTTTACATATTGTTGTAATTCTACTACATCAGCTATTTCCTTATTTAAACCATTTAAAAACCTAGCCATTGTAGCCTCTTCTTCCTCCATACAATTAGCTTGGATCATAGCCATATCCATAGTCTCGAAGTATTCATCCACATACATGGACCCTTGCTTCAATGTTGGAAGATGTTGTCGTAGCTCTCTTTGAAAGTGTGGTGGCACAAATTTCTTCCTCATCACGCTCTTCATCTCAACCCAAGAAGCAACTGGTGCTTGTCCTTCTTACAATCTATCCTTAGTAAGCTTTTTCCACCAAGTAGAAGCATAGTCAGAAAACTCAACAACGACAAGTTTAACCTTCTTACGTTCAGAGTAGTTGTGACAGTCAAAGATGGACTCAACCTTTCTCTCCAAATCAAGATACAAGTCTGGATCCCTTGTTGTCTTGAAAGATGACATCTTCTTCTTTATACTACTTATATTATCATCTTCTACTCTATCTCTTTGTCCCCTCCTATCTCTTCCCACCCTATCAAAATCAATATCATTAAAGTCATCTATAGGGTTTACTTGATTTACAATGAGAGCAAGGGGTACATTTCTCCTAGCTTGGTGCCTAACCTTATTTCCCCTTCTAAGTTCAGCTATTGTATCATTTTGCTCAGCAATGGTGTCCCTCATTTCTTGGAATTGCAAATTCCGCCTTTTGAATTGTTGATGCATAACTTGCAAGGTAAAATCATTTCTTTCTTTGATTTCGGCTTCTTGGAGAACCCTTTGTTTATCATCACTACCTGTACGCAAAATCTTAAGAAAAATAATTAAATTGTATCCCACAAATTGGCTTTTCCATCAATTGTGTCACACACACCTAACTTTTTTTTCTCTCAAAATAACTTTTGAACAAAATACTTTGTAGATGTATAGTTAAACCCAAATCGTATGAAGTTCTTAGTAGTAAAATATAGATTTTTTGGGGAACGAATGAAAGAAGAACCAAATCCTAGAACTAGTAGGCTCGGTTGAAACAAGACACGAACAAAAAGGAAAGGATTATATACTTAGGTTTAAAAGAGTAAGTAAAACTGATTTTTTTCTTTTCCTTGAAATCTAGGATCCCCTCTTCTTGTTTCCTTTTTTAATTTTTGGAAAAAAATTAAATAAAAAATAAATTTCTTGGAGAGCAAGCAATTTTTTTTTTTTTTTTTTAAAACTTTTTTCTCAAGTTACTATTCACGATGCTACAATAACATTTTTTTTTCTTGTTTCTTTTTTGCTCTTAGTATTCAAGAAATCCCAAGAATCATCAAGAACGAAATCTTGATAGAACCCCTCTGATACCACTTGATAACAACAAGGTCGGAAATCCAAACTAGAGTAAGAATTTGAGAAGAAAATGCGAAAGAAATAACAAAAAGGAATTGAACGACTAAAATTTAAGTGCATAAAATAGATGATATGGGAAAATTCAAGGAAAGTATCCCAAGAACACAAGTTCTATAGCTTTGACAAGATCCAAGCAACAACGTTTTGAGTTACTGAAAAAATCAAACACCTTTACTTAATAATAAATCAAAAATAATAGATTCGGATCTTGACCGCTTTACAAGTAACTTGATACAATAATTAATAACTAGTATTAATCGCCTTCTAAAAATACCACAAACGAATCAATGATATCACAATAAAGAAGTTATCTTACTACCTTGAACTATGAACTAGTAAAGGTTGAAAGATAAATCTCAAAGAATAAGTAACAAAGGTTCAAAAGAATTCCCAAAGTATAATATTATTAATCAATAATCAAGTACCACAATGAATGAAAAGAACTTCTATTTGTAGGAGTAAAAATTCCTTAAAATTAGGTAAGGTGTCTTCCAAGGCAAACTCTAACTTGGAGGCTAAGCTTAATACTAGAAAACCTAATAAAAACTAATAAAAATAAGAGGGTGGGCGGCCAAATCTCTTTGGGGCAGATTTGGGCCTTAAAACTACTAGTTTGGTCCATTGTTTTGGACTCCCATTGGGCTCTTTTTGAAACACCCCCCTTTGGACCTCTTTTAAGCTCTTCTGGGGGACCTTTTGGTGAACTTCAAGGGCTGATGTTGGGACCCAATCTTCCTCCTCTTGGACTTCAATTTGGGTGGCCAAATAATTGTAAAACTTGGACAATTCATCGCCTTTGGGCTTGATCTCTTCCTCTACAATTAAAAACTTCTTTATTTTCCATTGAAGTCCATCAACCTTAGTCTGCAATTCTTTAACTTGAGATCTTGTAAATGGCCTTCTTGGAGCTTTCAAAACTCTATCCCTGTCCTTGATGTTATCACTTACGATGAAACTTTAACATACGAAAATGCGGGATGTAACATCTTATTTCCGAGATCACATCAATTTACTTATTGCGCACTTCACGTGCGAAAACATGGGGTTTAACAATGTTGACTTGGAAATTGTTAGGCATGCTCATCCGGCATGTATCATCCTCCCCCACTTGAAATAAATTCGTCTCAAATTTGGACCTTGCAAAACCAAGAAAGGGGAAAACATAAGTACCAAACCAATCACAATCAAAGCATTATATGTCCAAGCTAAATAATCAGAGATCACAATCATTTACTCAAAAGTGACACTCTTATGATATATTCAAGTGTCATAATATATAAAGAACACATATCCATACAAATAAGACAAACTTGACTATAAGAAAAGTAATACCATGAGAAGAATCAAGAGAGTGTAAAGTTTCATGCTTTCAGCAAAACCACAATCTTCTCAAATCCTCAAGAAAGTGCACACTTTTATAGTATAACCAAGTGCCATAAGAAGCAATAAAAATCATACTCTCCAACCCAAAGAAAGACACTTCACCATGATTAGAAGAAACTCTTTGGTCAAACACAAATTTTAATCCCCAAATATCTATACACTTTCCAACAAATTCACATGACAACTTAAGAGATATGCAAAGCTCATCATGAATCATCATATAAAGAATATCACAATACTCAAAACTAAAAAGTCTTTACCTCAATGGATTTAGATAAACACAAAATAAACATAAGCTAAACATACATATCATTCTTACTTTTGGGCAAAACAAAAAGCTCTTGACAAAAAGTATGCCAAAGTGTTAGTTCAAGGCCTTTCTTACTCTTAGCAACTTTCTCTTGTTGAACCTTCACAAAACAAACAATAAAGTTAGGTTCTTTTTTCTCAAAATGGTCACTCAAAACACCAAAAGAAATATCCTTACCCTTTCTCTTAGGATCATTAGCAAAATCCAACGAGAATGTTCTTTCAAAAGTAGCATAAGATAAGTAAAGCAATTAATACTAGTGCTAGCATCAAAAACTTTATTTTTCTTTTCACACTCATCAAAATCATCACATAAATATGCATAAGAGTCATCAAGATCAAATACAAGAGAAGTCAACTCATTGGAATACAAATGGAAGTTTTCGTGTTTTATATTTATGTAATTATAAGTAACTTGTTCACTCTCCAACAAAGCATCTTCACACTCACATTTTCTCATATCACAATCTTTTTGCCAAAGGAATGAAAATAGAATCAAAAGAATCATCAACACATTCTTCTTGACTCATTTCTTCATAAAGGTAAAAACTTTCTTCCAACAAAGTTAAAGTAGAGTCAAAAGAATCGTCATATGCATCATCCCATAAAGGTGGGGTATCATAAGACTTAACACCATCACTAGCTAAAGAGTCATTGAACAAAGAAATATAATTATCCAATGATGCACAAGAACTCTTAGCTAGTTGCAAGACACAATTATTGTCATCATCACAAGATAAAGAAATATCAAACTCATCAATGTCATATCTATCTTTCAAACTCAAAGTGTTACTACAATCAACTAAAGTATCATGAGTAGAAGGATAAGCTATTTTATCTTGAAGCTCTTCCAAAGTGAAATTCTCTTTACCTTGCACTTCCTCATTTAATTCCATAAGTCCTCTTGAAAAGTTAGATTGATTTATTCCAAGCTCTTCAAAGTGGATTGAACTTCACTTGATGGTTCGTCTCCAAAAGTCTCTACACAAGTTAAACAACTAGAGAAAGAATAAAGATTAGCATTAGAATAAGGAAAATCCTCACTCTCTTTTTGTTTTCCCTCTTTCTTTTCTCTCTTTTTATTTTCATGCTCTTCATTATTTTCTTGTGACAACTAACTTACTTCGCTCCACTCTTTCTCTCCTTTTTCCACTCTAGAGTTGTCATTTTTCTCTCCCTTCTCTCTTTCTGTTGTCTCTCATCCTTACTTTGTCTCTTTGTATTTTTCAAGGATGTTCTCAAACTCATTTGACCTCTTGCCCTATATTCGTCATTGAAAACTTGTTGGATGTTATCCAACTCATTCAAGGTGGTCTCATGATCATGTTTAAAAAGTGGCTTGTTCATCATCCGAGGCTCTTTACAAGGTACTTGTGGTCTAGGTAGTGTTGAAGTTTGATAAGGTTGTAGTTGAGGTACTTGTGGTGGTTGATGTGTGATTGGGGATTATAGTTGGTGTTGGCAGTAGGTAGGTAGTTGGTAGTTTGGTGGAGAAAAATAAGGTCTCTTTGGTGATTGTGGTCACTTTGGTAGGTTTTGTGGTATTTTGGATATGTTGGTTATGTTGCAGTTTTCCGATTTGAAGCATTTGTCATACTTGTGAATGAGAGGGTGTAGTAGAGGAATTAGTAAGCGTCATACTAAGCTCCCTTCCTTGTTGCCTCAAGTGAGATTCCTCCATCATGGAATTCAACCTTGCATACGTTTTAGGTTGCCACTTATGTCATAAAGTATAGAGACAACTTCATGAATCAGAGTCTCACTCCTTGGATCACAATTAAGACTAGAAGTTTGTGTGTACTCCATGATACCTACAAAACGAGCAAACAAGTTAGTAGTAAAAGTCCTTACTAACTCACTTGATGTCGATCAACCCTCGCGTATCACACTGTCACGACCCAAAATCCCACTACAATTCAAGCCTTTTTTTTGAAATAGAATTAATTAGAAATATAAATAGAAATAAGTGTCAAAACTAAAAACAGAAATAATCAAGCAACCTCCAAGACTGGTAATACTGAGTCACAAACTCTAACAGAATACAAACAAGGATCTTCAAGGATCGAATATACAATGCTGTTGAAATAATAATTAACAGTACCATAAAATGGAAAGGCTCCAAGGGACTGCGACGACCAAGCAACTCTACCTTGAATCCCTTGCGATCAACACACTAACTCAGCTCGAGTCCGATATCTCCAATACCTGGCTCTGCACAAAATATGCAGAAGTGTAGTATGAGTACACCACAGTTGGTACCCAATAAGTATCAAGACTAACCTCGGTGGAGTAGTGACGAGGTACAGTCAAGACACTCACTAGTTTAATAACCTATGCAATATAGCATACAAAAATAATAGGAAACAAATAGCAATGATAGCAACAATAATCAACCAATGAAATAAACACCAGGGCAACAAGAACACCATAAATATTGCTCAACAAGTAATGAATAAAAGTACAACTAATTAATCAAGTCATTCAAATATAAATCTTTCGCCTACAAATCTTTCAAGTAATAATCTTTAGGATATAATACTTTCCAATAAACATATTTTGAATATAATTCTTTCAAATAAATATTTTTCGAATATTATTCTTTCAAATGATATTTTGAATATATTCCTTTCAAGTAAAAGTCACCCTGTAACACCTCATTTCATAATCATAAAATACGGGTCTCAGCCCACGTTCATATTTTCACGGCACCTCGTGCCAAATTTCTCTATCACAACAGCACGAACAACTCATGTGCCAATATCATAATCATTTACTCAAGGCACCTCGTGCCCACCTTTCATATCACAACTGCACGGACAATTCACATGCCAATATCATTTTTATTATATAACTACGGCACCCAATGCCCATAATTCATATTATAACTGCACGGACAATTCACGTGCCAATAATAAATTCATCATATTTTTCTGGCACCTTGTGCCCATATCATAATCCGGCCGACAATATCCACAGGCTCATAATTTCAACATATATCTGACTATTATCAAATTTACTGAATTTATAAAATAAATTACGTAATATATAAAAGAAGTCACAAGAAAATCACAACATCACATAAAAATCACCAATACATTAATCCCACATCATCACATATTACCCCGAAAATAGCCACCCTTATCTCTCTTATAGCCACCCTTATCGCTCCAATAATAGTCACCCTTATCGCTCCTATAATAGCCACTCTTATCATGCCGTTTAATAACCACTTTTATCGCTCCGCCCCAGACAATATCCCAACAAACATAACCACAATAAAATGTCACCCTTATACCCACATAATATCAACAACGGAATGATACCCTTATCCGCCACATAACAGTAACCCAAATCACACAATAATTTGTACGGATATTACCACGACAATACAAAATAACAATTCATATTATAAATTTCCATAGGCCACAACCAAATTCCAAAGATACAACAAAATTAAATAATTTCACAGCTAATAGCCCAAGGCTCCACACAACGTATATAAAACCTCGATAATAACAAAGATAGAAAATTAACTCAGCATAAAGCGACACCTTCTTTAACCCAAATTTTTTTATAAATATACTAATACCTCAATTTAAACTTAATTAATTATTCACAGATGGAAAATTCATAATATAAATATTTCCAAGAAATATCAAATAAGCAAACATACGGAATTCATATGAAAATCCAAATGGAAATTACATGAAATTATCATATAAATACAAACCCGACAAACAAAGAATGAGGCATGACAAATCAAGGATTTACTAAGTTCCAATAATTTTTTTTCACTTAAGTACATAAGGGTGTCTATGAATTTTAACCGATATAATTTGCACATATAAACCAAGTACGTACTCGTCACCTCGCGCACATGGTTTTCATTCATACAATTTTCACATAAGACTCCATTCCTAAGGGATAATTCTCCCACTCAAGGTTAGGCAAGATACTTACCGTTTTGAAGTTAGACCGATATTCCAAAATTGCTTTCTTGCTTGAATCGACCTTCGGATAGCTCCAATCTATCCAAATTAATTTTATAACTTCATTAGAATTCATTGAAAAAAATTCCGGATAATATAACATCGACTTAAAATTTTATTCTAAAAAGTCAACCAAAAGTCAACTCGGGACCCACCTCTCGGAACCCGACATAATTTTCACGAAATCCGAACACCCATTTCGATACAAGTTCAACCATACCAATTTTATCAAATTCCGATAACAACTCAACCTCCAAATCATAAATTTTCGTTTTTGGAAGATTTTGCAAAAACTTGATTTTTCTTCCATAAATTCACGGATTTATAATGTAAATGAGTATGGAATCATAAAATATAATCAATGTAGGATAAGGAATACTTACCCCAATATTTTTCTTGAAAATCTGCTGAAAATTGCTTTTCCCGAGCTCTAAAATCGTCAAGAATGAATAAAAATGGCTAATTCCTGAATATAAGCTTCTTTTCAGGCAAGTCGCATCTATTTGCGACTTGCTCATTATTTCCAGCCAAAACAAAATGCAGTACTAGTCTTCACTAAATTTGTCATAACCTTCTGTAAAATTTTCCAAATGATGAATAGTTTAACTTTTTGAAAATTAGACATCAAGGGCTACAACTTTTATTTGTTGCTTATTACCCAGTTCCTTATAGATGGCGAGATATAAGCTCCCAAAGTCAGCCCCGTGAAACAGAAATTTCTGGCGATTTTAAAACTCTTTCCGAACAGCCTTTAGTGTATTAACCATAACTCTTTGTACACTACTCCAAATGACAAACAGTTAGAATTTATGAAAATTAGACACAAAGGGCTACAACTTTTATTTTTTGGATCATCTCTAAATTTCTTATAGATTGCGAGATATAAGCTCCCAAAGTCCTAATCAAAAATGGCAAAATGACTGGTTTTTGGTCCTTGTGTTGCTGCCCAGTTTCGCACCTGCGGCAGATTTATCGCTTCTGTGATGAACACCAAGCACTGCCCAACCCCATTAGGTCTGCAGCTTCTTTCAAGTTCAGTCAGTGTAGAAACTCGGCTGTACTAAGACTGTATTTGATTCCTGGAACCTTTCTGAACACTTAGCTTCAACAACAGAACTCAAACAAAACCTTAATCAATTAGCTAACAACCAACTTGTTCCACAAATTCTCAAGCAAGTTGCAGGTTTCACGATTTCAAATTGATTCAGCAACAATGTTCCAGAACCATCACTAAGAATCAGCAGCTAACTGGTACAAAACTATGCAACTGAAGCAACAAAGTTTCCCAACAAAATGCAGATTTTCAGCAGCTTAATAGAGGAGAAGCAGAGTAGAATTTGTGGCTCAGTTGTGCAGAACACTTGAACCAAACAACATCTAATTTAGAGAGCTCAACTGTGGAGATTAGCTGCCAAAAAATGCTGTAGAAAACTGATCAGAAGCACTGGACAAACTGCTGCAAAAAGAACTGCAGATTTGCTGCTAAACACTACTTCAAACTGATGCAATTCTTGCTGTCAACAACTGCTCCAAACTGCTGCTCTTTGCTGCAGATTCATGGCTCAATTACCTTGTCTCAAACCACCTCAATCACTTCTCAAAAGATTGAAGAATAAGAGGGGAATTTGTACGCTCAAAACTCAGAAACATGAAGCTTAGAGAGTCAGAAACTCAGTCGTAATTACCAACAACAAGAATAACAAGCACGGCAGAATAACACCCTCGATTTGAGCATACGAATTCAAGCTAATCTCAGAGAATCAAAATTGATACGGAATCGTATTGAAAACACAGATAATGCAAAAATACACGAAATCAAAAAGATACAAGATTAGGATTTAAAATGGAGAAAGACAAGAACTTAACTATAAACTAGTTAGACCCCTTGAATTTACTATAATAAACGCTAATCAAGGAAGAGTACTAATAAGAACCACGGATTAAGCTAAATATGCAATCCAAAGCTTGAAGATATATATCAACTAGAACAATGAATGAGTATTCAAATACAAAAGATAATACAAGAGTATGAACATGAACTCATACATGATAAACCTAGTATAGATAATCTAGAAAACATGCTAAATAAAGATAGTAAAAGATACCCTAAACCTTTCAAGGTTTAGTATTTGTTTATCAATCGATCATCAAAAGCTTTCTTTCAAAATGAGAGGAAGAGACTATTTATACTAGAGTGCTAGATGACTAAAATATCCTTGGGCTAGTAAGGAAGCTAAGTAGACCTAAATTATAAGACTAGCCTAAATAGCTAAATTGCCAATATTTACTTCTTGATCTTGATTCCTTTAAAGCACTCCAGTGCTACGATGTTGACTAGAAAATCATCCTTATTAAGCGTGCTCATCCGGCTAGTAAGAAACAACTCCGGGGTCAAAAATAAATCAATCCCTAAGTATCCACATACTTTACAACAACAAACTCACATGGCAACTTAAAACATATGCCAACATCATGAATCACCATATAGAGAATATCAAAATACTCAAAGTTACAAATCTCTACCTCAATGGCCTTAGATAAGCACAAGATAAGCATAAGCCAAATGTACATATCATTCTTGTTTTCGGACAAAAGAAAAAACTCTTGACCAATAATATGCCAAAGTGTTAGTTCAAGGCTTTCTTTACTCTTAGCAACTTTTCCTTGTCGAACCTTCACAAAATAATCAATAAAGTTAGGTTCTTTTTGCTCACAATGATCAATCAAACCACCAAAAATAACATTCTTACCTTTTCTCATAGAAGCTTTAGCAAAATCTAACGAGAATGTTCTTTCAAATCCAAAGTGTCACCATAATCAACTAAAGTATCAAGAGTAGAAGGATAAGATATTTTACCTTGAAGCTATTCTAAAGTATTCTCTTTACCTTGAACTTGCTCAATGAATTCCATAAGTTCTTTTGAAAAGATAAATTGATCTTCTTTCAAGCTCTTCAAAGTTGGTTGAATGTCACTTGATGGCTCCTCTCCAAAAGTCCCTACACAAGATACAAAACAACTAGAGAAAGAAGAAAGATTAGTACAATTAGAATAAGAAAAATCCTCACTCTCTTTTTGTTTTTCGTATATCTTTTCTCTCATTTTCTTGTCAAGATCTTCACACTTTTCTTGTGACAACTCACTAACTTCGCTCCATACTTCCTCTCCTTTTTCCACCCTAGAGTTGTCACTTTTTCTCCTTCACTTCTCTCTTTCTTTTGTCTCTCATCCTTACTTTTTCTCTTTGCATTTTTTAAGGATGTTCTCAAACTCATTTGTTCTTTCAAGTGTCACAAACTAGCAAATCACTTAAGAGAATAGTGATTCTTCCTTCCTTGATGAAAAACATCTCTATCATACAAGGAAGGAAGAATCACTATTCTCTTATCCTTGGAATACAACTCAATTCCAACCATTCAAAAAAGGAAGAAGCAATAAAGTTGGTTCCATATTGATTACTTATAGCAACCAAACACCCTCATAGCCTTCTACATTCACTACATAATGCCTCAAATTTATCTTTCTCTCACTTTCATCATAAAAGATTTTAACACTTGGAGAAGCACAATTAGTTTCATAAGAAGAACCCACATAACCATCAGTACCCCCCTTATGACTCCTTGAACCTACAAAACAAAACTTAAAGAAAGAAAGTTGGTTAGTCAAAAATAAGACCTCTATATTCACTCCCTTAGTGTATCACTCAATATATATGTCACTCAACATTCGTGTTTACACTCAAAGGTCAAAAGCTTTTGTGACCTTGCTCAATTGAACTCACCACTCTAGCCTTTTTCCACATAAGGGTATCTAAAAGTTCTCTTTACAACCAACGTTACAAGTAGTCAATCAAGTATCGGTTCGGAATGAAATTCATGAGACACCAAATAAAGCACAAGTAAAAAGCTAACTGACTTGAGCCAGACAATTCCCAACGAAAATAAAAAGAAAAGCACGAAAGAAATGAAACGAAAAAAAATAAAGCACACAAAGAAACTAGAAATAAACTAAATATGAACTAATATCAAGTTAATCTAGTTAAGAGTTTAGGTTACTACAAATTGGAAAGAAAGAAAAGAAAAGAAACTACAAAACTAGACACTTTTTAAATTTTGGTCATATTCACAAAAACTGGACATGTTTGTAAAACAGGTCAAATGTGCAATAGCTCACTGCCTAAGGAAACTTCAGTATTCTGATGTTGTTCCATACTGCAGAAATCAGCAGCAGCTAAATGTTACATTTCGCGTTTTCATACGTTAAGGTTTCGTCGTCAGTTAATCGATGTAGACTCGAGGATGAGATTATCTTGAGATTATAAGCATTTATGCTATTTATAACAGGCAATAAGTAAATTCGTGACGGTGAAAGGATAAGCGAATCACAAAAAGTAAGTTTCATCAAAGTTTGTCAATTTGGGATAAAATACGGTCCAAGCTATAATACTTGGTATTTATGGACTAGTGCCATATAAGGTACCCTAAAACCACGATAATAGGATACATAAAGTGTGTTAAAAGTGAGTAGTATCTTAAGTAATTTGAAATAGTTCTTAATTATATGGGTAATTGATTAATTATAATTAATGTGAGATTAATTAGTTAATTAAGGAATTAGTGAATAATAAATAAAGATCTTGGATAAAGCCTAAAAGGCCCTAACGTGGCAGCCCACCATTCCAAATTAGTGACTCTTAAGTCACATTTCAAGGTGGCAAAAGGTGGTGAGTTTAGGTGGCTTAGTCATCTTGCAAAATGGGGTCCACCCCTATAATAAAAATGTCTCTAGATCACTTAAGGAGATGGATATTTCTACAATAGGAGGAAAGGAATGCTTTAGCCAATTCATATCAGAATGCATGTGGTAATAACGTGATCCTCTTGAAACAAAATTCAAACGATAATTCTTAGTATCTTAGCAACATGAGATCTTTTGCAATTTTAAGGGAGTACAATGCAATATTTCTCAAGAATATCATACAAATTTTTTCCTACTCCGACCTTGCAGTCACGTGTTTTGTCGCAATTGTCGTATGTTAGAGGGATTGTCCAGAGAAACGACTCAGGTATGTTAAGGATATCCCGTCTTTCTTTTTGGCATGATCCAAATGATACAAACAAAAATGAGAAAAGGCACAACTTTCATAAATGACTCTATTCATAGAAGTATTAGGGGTGTCTGTGTTCTTGATTCTCCATGTGACATATTATTATATCTTTTGTTCATGGATCTCAGAAAAATACGTAGTTGATAAAGTTTATCTGAAAGGTATATTGATCTTATGAACATATTTTTTATGCATTTCATTCATTTATACATGTACATTAACCCATGACTACATGGCGTTATATACATGTATATTATATGTATATGAGATATGGAAAAGGTTACAGTGTTATATACGCACCGCCACTTGATCAGCTGGTATATGTTGATGATTTTTCCCACAGTGGCCGAGATGATATGATAGGATGCTCTTAGAGGCTTGATGATGTTATGTACACCTATACATATGCATAACACGACATTTATACGTACATGCATAACGTTATAAATGTTTCAGGATTTATAAAGTTATTTAAACTTACAGGCAAAATTCTTTATTCCATACTTCATCTATGTCTTATATGTAATATTTTCATGCCTTGCATACTCAGTAAATTATTCGTACTGATGCCCTATTTTTGTATACATATATGGGTATGACGGGTCCTAGTCCCGTCCTTATACAGTTGTATATTCTATTAGAGGTTTGTAGATAGTATGTACAGTTGGATATGTAGTTGTCTATGGCAGCCTCGTCAGCTCGCCTTACGTATTCTGCACGTATATATATATATATATATATCTTTCGGACAGGTTTCCATCACACATGTTATTCTCGTAATTCAGAATATGTTATTCATGTTTATATCTTAGACGCATTCTTAAGGGTGTTCAACACGTAGGACTCGGGCACTTGTCACATGCCATCGATTTGGGTCGTGACAAAAGTGGTATCAGTGCAGTTCTGTCCTAGGGTTGTCTATAGACCGTGTCTAATAGAGTCTTGTTTATGGGTGTGTTGTGCACCACACTTATAGACATGAGGCTACAGGACATATAGGATGTTATCCTCCATTCTTATCTTAGATCATGCGATATAAGAATTCATGTTCATAACGATATGTTATGTTTTTAGTGATGTCTCCAAAGACTACAGCCGCCCAGAAGGTGATAGAATCCTAGGATGCTCAAATCTATTCAAGGACAAGAATGAAGCTTCGGAATCTCAAAGAGGGCCTTTAACAAGATGTCAAGCTAAAGTGTTTCCAAACAAGGTCATTAGACATCAAGTGCAAATAAAGAAATTGTTAATTGGCATGAAGAGCTCAAGGATAAAGGATATGAATTGGCTAGATATTAAAATTGTTTTATAGCCCAACTTTATGTCCAAGAAGAGGAGGATTGGATCCCAAGAGACATCCTTTGAAGAAGGTCCTAGTTAGTCCACTTTTGAACCAATTTGGCACCTAAAATGTCTCCAAGCTTGCAGTCCATGAAGTCATACATAAAGTTACGTTTCATAGCATAAAAAGGACTTACTTGATGTCCAATAAGGGTACATAGGCGTGCTAGATGTTGAGTACACGTTGGTGCCAAGTTGCTAGCAAATTTCCTTCAAGATTTTCAAGATTTCTAAGATTTTCAAGATTCTATCCAAGATTGGTTTGGGACTTATTTCCATATATTATGGAAAGATATTTATTGCTTTCCTATTTAGTTAAGGTTATATTTTCCTTTTACTAAGATTTTTGAAATTACTTTCCAAGAATGACTTGGTATTTGCTTCCTAGTATTTTCCTTTTCCTAATGTAGTTGGACTTGTTGTCCAAAGTAGTTTAGGACTTTATTTCCTTGTTTTTAGGTAAAATTTCGTGACCCCCTCTCTATATAAAGGGTCTCTTATTTTTTTTAGACTTAGATTATTATAGACAATATCAATAAAAATTGTGAGATTTTTCTTGCACTCTTGTGTGTTGATACTCTTGGATTTATTCTTCAACCTTCAAGACCTAACTTAAGGAGGTAAGATTAAACCCTTTTCGAAATCTTAGATCACTTCTAGGTATTCAATAAAGGTGATAAGTTTAGGCTTATTGTTGTTCTTGTTATTTTAAAGGATCGAGTTTCACAATCTATTTCTTATTTTTAAGTCTCTACCAAAAGCGATTAGTTCTTTGTTAGCTAATTGTTATTGTTAGGATTCAACTTCAAGAATAGACTTCTTGATAACAAGAAAATCTTTCTTGAATTAAATCTACTTTTTTGTTACTTTATTTTTCTTTTAGCTTCCGCATGTTTCTTGATTTCTTTAGTAGTTCTCGGACCCCTATCGTGTTCTTATCAGAAGAGAAAGTCTGCGGCTAGAGAGACTACTAGTCTAGCGCCACGAGTTACCAGGGCTCGAGGAGAGTCTCATAGTGAGATTCCATATCAGACCTCACGTACCCCGCCCTCTCCAGAGGAACTCTGAAGGGCACCAGCTCTAGCGCCTGCCCCTGTACGTCCAGCTCCTCAGCTAGATGCATCGGGTTAGGATATGAGAGATTCTATTAAGCTATTAACTTGATTAGTAGCCGCACAGGCTCGATGTCGGGAGGTAGGTATTGGTCATGCATATAGGCCCGTCAGTGTGAGGGTTCATGATTTCATTAATTTAGACCCTCTGGTATTCACTGAAGCAGATCCAAACGAGGACCCTTAGGTATTTATCGATAGGATGTAGCAAACTTTGAGGGTAATGAAGGCCACTTTGACTGATTCAGTTGAGCTAGCTTCCTATAGACTTCAAGATGTTGTAGTTAATTGGTACGAGTATTGGGAGTTTTCCATAGGTGAGGATGCCCCTCCAGTAGTATGGAAGGAGTTTACAGAAGTTTTGCTTCGTCATTACCTGCCACCAGAGCTTAGACGGGCCAGAGTTGATAGGTTCTTGACCCTTCGGCAGAGTAACATGAGTGTTTAGGAGTACAATTTTCAGTTTGATTCTTTGGCTAGGTATGCTCCCACTATTGTATCTAAGATGGAGGATCGGGTTCACCGGTTCGTGATGGGGTTAGAGCTATACTTTCTTAACAATTGTATCTCGGACTCACTTAAGCCAAACATGGATATTTCTCGTATTCAGGCATAGCTCAGGGTGTAGAGTAGCATAAGTAGAAGCAGAGGGCCGATCGTGAGTATGATAAGGACCAGAATAACATAGCGAGGTATTCGGGTCCTCCTGGTGACTTTTGAGGTGGTTAGAGAAAACAATACCCGAGGTATCCAACCCAGTCATCATATAGAGCACCCCCTCATCTAGGCGGTAAGAGATTTGATCGTTCCACATATTCAGGGCCTGTTCAGAATTCCATGTCCTCAAGTTCTCAGTATAGGGTCGACTCAAGTCAGAAGAGGCTGCCCTTTCCGCGACGTGCTAGTGTGGTAAGAAGCATGTTGGGCAGTGCCATATGGGGTTGGGTGTTTGTTATACTTATGATTATCCAGGCCACGTTATGAGGGATTTTCTGACAAGAGGTGATGCAAGAATAGCTCAGCTAGCGAGATCTGTAGCTGGTTCGTCATCATCAGTACACCCCGCTGGACAAGGTTCACAAGTACCAATCGGTCGTGGTAGAGGCAGATGTGGAGCATCTAGCTCGAGCGGTCCTCACAACCGCATATATACATTAGCAGGACGACAATATCATGAATCATCACCTGATCTTATTATAAGTATATTATCAGTCTCCTTATATGATGTATATCCACTGATTGATCCAGGTTCTACCTTATCATATGTTACTCCGTTGGTTGCTAGTAAGTTTGTAAAACCTGAGTTTGTTAAACCTTATGAGGTGTCCACACCTGTTGGGATCCTGTGACAACTAGGCGGGTATATAGAGATTGTATAATAATAGTTCATAGTCGACTAAAGTAGAAGACCTAATCGAGTTAGATATGGTAGAATTTGATGTTATAATAGGTATGAATTTGTTGGCTTCTTGTTATGCCAACATTGACTGTAGATCAAAAATGGTCCGATTTCAGTTTCTAGGGGAGCCTGTTTTAGAATGGAAAGGTAATACGCCATCATCTATAGGTAGATTTGTTTCCTATCTCAAGACAAGGAAGATGATCAGAAAGGGCTATATGTATCACCTAGTTTGGGTACATGATGTGAAAGTAAAGTCACCCACCATTCAATCTATCCCTATGGTTAATGAGTTTCCCAATGAACTTCCAAGTCTTCCGCCAGAGAGAGAAATTGAGTTTGCTATTGACCTACTACTAGATACTCAACCAATATCTATTCCTGCCTATAGAATGGCCCCCGTAAAGCTGAAAGAGTTGAAGGAACAACTAAAGGACTTGCTGGAAAAAAGGATTTATCAGACCTAGTACATCACCGTGGGAGCACGTGTTATTTGCAAGAAAGAAATATGGTTCCTTGCCGATGTGTATAGATTATAGATAGTTGAATAAGGTGATGATCAAGAATAAGTACCCACTCCCGAGGATTGATGATTTATCTGATCATTTGCAAGGTGCCAAGTGTTTCTCGAAAATAGACTTGAGGTCCGGGTACCATCTGGTAATGGTTAAGGAGAAAGATATTCCGAAGACAGCATTCAGGATCAGATATGGGCATTTTGAGTTTCGCGTTATGTCATTCGGTTTGAACAATGCCCCAGCAGTATTCATGGACTTAATGAACCGTGTGTTCAAACCCTTTCTAGATATGTTCGTGACTGTATTTATTGATGATATATTGGTTTATTCCCATTCAGAGACTGAGCATGCATATCATTTGCGTATTGTGCTCAAGGTTCTACAGAAAGGGAAATTATATGCAAAATACTCTAAATGTGAATTATGTAGCTTTCCTTGGGCATGTCATTTCAAGTGAAGGTATCCGGGTTTGTACACAAAAATTGAGGCAGTAAAGAGTTGTCCTAGACCCACGACACTGATGGAGGTTCGCAGCTTTCTCGGTTTGGCAGGTTATTACATGAAATTTTGTAGATGGATTTTCTTCTCTTTCGGAACCATTGACAAAGTTGAATCAGAAGGGAGCTAAGTTTCAGTGGCCTGGTGCTTGTGAATGGAGTTTCCAGGCATTGAAGGATAAACTAACTTCAGCACCGATTCTAACGCTCCCAGAGGGGACCGATGGTTATGTTATCTATTATGATGCTTAAGGTGTTGGATTGGGTTGTGTACTGATGCAGCATGGTAAGGTTGTAGCTTATGCTTCTAGACAACTAATAAAGCACGAGAAGAATTACCCGACCCACAACTTAGAGTTAGCCGCGGTGATTCATGCACTAAAGATGTGGAGGAACTACTTGTATGGCATTCATATTGATATCTATACGGATAATAAGAGCTTCCAGTATATCTTCAAGCAAAAGGAATTGAATTTACACCAAAGGAGATGGTTGGAGCTACTTAATGATTATGATGTTGATATTTTATACCATCCGAGGAAGGCGAACATAGTAGCCGACGCCCTCAGCCGTAGATCTATGGGTAGCATGTCATATTTACAACCAGAGAAGAGGGGAATAGCCCATTAGATTTGGAGTTCGATTACTGGATTCATGTGATACCGAAATTACTATTTAGGACACGGAAACATCCTCTTTAGTAACTAAAGTGAAGGAGATGGTTATCTCATTATAAGGATACAACCTCTTAGAAGGAGAAGACACCGTTTGAGACTACAGAAGATGGGGTCCTCAAATATCGAGGACAATTATGTGTCCCTAATGTTGCAGGGCTGCTTCAGCATGTTATGGGAGAAACTTATTATTCTAATTATTCAATCCATCTAGGAGAAACAAAGATGTATCATGATATTAGGTAATTATATTGGTGGGACGGAATGAAAAGGGATATAGCAGAGTTTGTTGCTCAGTGATCTAACTGTCAGCAGGTTAAGATTGAGCACCAAAAACCCGGTGGATTATTGAAAGCTATAGAGATTTCGACTTTGAAGTGGGAAGTAATCAATATGGATTTCATCGTAGGCTTACCTCGTACCCAGCATAAGTTCGATTCTATATGGGTGATTTTTGATAGACTTACAAAATCATCTCATTTTCTGCCCGTTAGGACTACATATTTCACAGAGGATTATGCAAGACTTTACATTAAGGGGATAGTACGACTGCATGGTGTCCCTATATCTATTATCTCGGATAGAGGAGCTCACTTTATAGCTAATTTTTGGAGGTCCTTCCAAAAAGGATTGGGGACTCAGGTAAGTCTTAGTACAACATTTCATCCCCAGACAGATGGACAGGCAGAGCGTACTATTCAGACACTTGAGGATATGTTACGAGCTTGTGTGATAGACTTCAAGGGTAGCTGGGATGATCATCTGCCTCTTATTGAGTTCGCGTATAATAACTACTATCATTCCAATATTCAGATAGCTCCATACAAAGCTCTTTACAGATGAAATTGTAGGTCACCTATCAGATGGTTCGATGTTGGAGAAACTAAGTTAGTAGGACCAGAATTGGTACAAAAGGAAATTCAGAAGATTAAGCTTATACAGGAAAGGATATTAGCAACTCAAAGCCGTCAGAAGTCTTATGCGAATAATCAACAAAGAGACTAGGAGTTTCAGGTTGACGATTGGGTATTCCTAAAGGTATCACCAATGAGAGGCGTTATGAGGTTCGAAAAAAAAGGAAAACTTATCCCTCGGTACATTGGACCATATAAGATCATATGCAAGGTAGGCCAGGTAGCATATGAGTTAGACTTGCCTTCTGATTTGGAGTCTATACATGCAGTGTTTCATGTGTCTATGCTTCGTAAATGTATCAGAGATCCTTATAGAGTCTTGTCATTAGACAATGTTCAGGTTCACAGAGCAGGTATCATATGAGGAAACTCCCATTGCTATACTAGATAGACAGGTTCAGAGATTGAGGACTAAAGAAGTAGCTTCGATGAAAGTACTTTGGAAAAACAATAATATGGAAGAAATGACTTGGGAAGCCGAATAATACATGAAGCCTAGGTTTTCTCACTTTTTCCTCTTCTAGAGAAGGATCTATTTGAGATATCAGAACCCTAATGTTCGAGTATGGATTCTTGTGTTAATTATTTTCACTAGTCGTGTGAGGCCATTGTCGTGATTGATGATTGTGGAAATATGTGGTGTTGAATTATTGAGTTCTCTACATGAAGGATTGATAGTATTACTGCTACAAAGGCGACTCTGCCAAAATTCATAAAGATCTCGGGGGAGTTAAACATTCGAGGATGAATGTTTATAAGGGGGGAATGATGTTACATTTTGCGTTTTCGTACGTTAAAGTTTCATCGTTAATTAAACGACGTAGACTCTGGGATGAGATTATCTTGAGGTTATAAGCATTTATGCTATTTATAACAGGTGATAAGTAAATTCGTGAAGGTGGGAAGATAAGCGAATCGCAGAAAGTGAGTTTCGTCGAAGTTTGTCAATTTAGGATAGAATACGGTCCAAGCTATAATACCCATTATCTATGGACCAGATCCATACAAGGTACCCCATAAACACGAAAATAGGGTACATAAAGTGTGTTAAAAATGAGTAGTATTTTAAGTAATTTGAGATAATTCTTAATTATGTGGGTAATTGGTTAATGGGAGATTAATTAGTTAACTAAGAAATTAGTGAATAATAAATTACGATCTTGGATAAAGCCTAAAAGGCCCCAACGTGGCAGCCCACCATTCCAAATTAGTGGATCTTAAGTCACATTTTAAGGTGGCAAAAAGGTGGTGAGTTTAGTGGCTTAATCATCTTGCAAAATGGGGTCCACCCCTATAATAAAAATGTCTCTAAATCACTTAAGGAGATGGATATCTCTACAATAGGAGGAAATCAAGGCTTTAGCCAATTCATATCAGAATTCATGTGGTAATAACGTGATCCTCTTGAAAAAAAATTCAAACGAAAATTCTTAGTATCTTAGCAACGTAAGATTTTGCAATTTTGAGGGAGTACAATGCAATCTTCCTCAAGAATATCATATGGATTTTTCCCTACTCCAATCTTGCCGTAACATGTTTTGTCGCAATTGTTGTGTGTTAGAGGGATTGTCCAGAGAACCGGCTCAGGTATGTTAAGGTTATCCCTTCTTTCATTTTGGCATGATCCAAATGATACAAACGAAACAAACAAACACACAGTTTTCATAAATGACTATATTCATAGAAGTACTAGGGGTCATGTTCTTGACTCCCTATGTGACATATTATTATATCTTCTGTTCATGGATTTCAGAAAAATATGAAGTTGATAAAGTTTATCCAAAAGGAATATTAATATTATTAACATATTTTTTATGCATTTCATTCATTTATACATGTATATTGACCCATGACCAGATGGCGATTATATATGCATATATTATATGTATATGGGATATGGGAAAAGGTTACGATGTTATATACGCACCGCCACCTGATCAACCAATATATGTTGATGCTTTTTCCTACAGTGGCCGAGATTATAATGGGATGCCCTCAGAGGCTTGATGATGTTATGTACACCTATACACATGCATGACCCGATATTTATACGTGCATGCATTACATTGTAAATGTTTCAGGATTTACAAAGTTATTTAGACTTACATGCATAATTCTTTATTCCATGCTTCATCTATGTCTTTTATGTACTGATTTTCATGCCTTACATACTCTGTACATTATTTGTACTGACGCCCTATTTCCCGGGGCCTGTATTTCATGCTCGCAAGTGCAGGTAGACAAGTTGACCGTCCCCTTTTTTAGGATCCTTGATCATCGAGAGTTGGTGTGTTCCATTTGATCCTGAGCTGCTTTTGATTTTGTTACGATATATTTGTATACATATATGGGTATGACGGGGCACAATCCTGTCCTTGTACAGTTGTGTATTCTATTAGAGGTCTGTAGACAGTATGTATAGTTGGATATGTAGTTGTCTATGACAACCTTGCCGGCTCGCCCTAAAACCGACTCGATATGACAGGTTTCCCTCATGCATGTTATTCTCGTACTTCAACATATGTTTTTCATGTTTATATCTTAGACGTATGCTTAAGGGTGTTAGACAGGTAGGACTTAAGAACTCGTCACGGCCCATCAGTTTGGGTCAGGACACTAAAGTTAAATATTTCAGTCCTAGTTGACCTCAAATTTCAATAACATTCTTAATATCAATTCATTGTCACGACCCAAACCGATGAGCCGTGACAAGCACCCGGTACCTTACTCAACCGAGTTCCAACGTAACGTATCTTTTCGTATCATACTATTATAGGTAAATGAACCAGAAATGTTGTCATGAGATGACTAGAATAAATCATGGGGGGATGGATACTCAATATACGGTGACCCAACTTGATATACCGACTTATACATATGACGTACGGGCCTATAAGGTCAGCATGATCCTTAATATACTCAAACCATAGGTCGACAAGGCCATACAAGTATCCGTATACATGACATCTGTCTACAAGCCTCTAAGAGTACATTAATATAATAAAGGTCAAGACAGGGCCCCGCAATACTAATCTATACATGGCCAAATCATACTAACCAAATAAGCAACTCCGGAGTAAATGGAGTGCACCAACATCTTCCGCTGAGCTGATATCCTACTTGGAGGACTCTCAACCTGTCTATCGGGAACTGCAGGCATGAAACACAGCATTCCCAGGAAAAAAGGACATCAATAAAAATAATGTATGAGTATGTAAGGAATGAAATCAGTAAATAATAGACATGAGAGAAACATGGAGTAAAAGACTCAACATGTAAGTCTGAATAACTCTGTGAATCATTTCATATTTATAATGTCATGCATATGCGTATAAATGTCGTATCATACATATGTATAGGTGTACATAACATCATCCAGCCTCTGAGGGCATCCCATCATATCATCTCGGCCATTGTGGGAAAAATCATCAACATATACCAGCTGATTAGGTGGAGGTGCGTATATAACGCCGTAACTTTTTCCCATATCCATATACATATATATACGCGTATATAACTCCATCTCTTCATGGGTCAATGTGCATGTGTAAATGAATGAACTGCATAAGAAGTACGTTAACAAGATTTTTTGGAACGTCAGAAGATAATTATAACTTTGATTAATTTCATGAAGTAAACTTTATCAACTTACGTATTTTTTGAGACCCATGATCAGATGATAGAATAATAGCACACATGGGGAATCAAGAACATAAGCATCTCTAGCATTTCTATGAATAGAGTCATTTATGGAGGTTGTGCATTTGCACGTTTCATTTGTATCGTATGGATCATGCAAAAAGGAAAGAAGGAATAGTCTTAATGTACCTGAGCCGATTCTCTTGACCATCTGTCTAACACACGTCAATCGCGACAAAACACGTAACGGTGGATCAAAGTAGGAAAAAATCCGTATGATATTCTTGAGAAAGATTGTACCGTGCTATCTCAGAATTGCGTCTCACACTGCTGTAGCGTAATGAGATTTCATATGGATTCATTTGAGAATTCCTTCATTACTTAGCACATACACCTCCACAAAAATGATGTAGGAAGATGTCTTAAGATTTTTGGTTGTGGGCCCCCCTTTTGTGATGACTTAGCCAAACTTTTCTCTAAATGTGCCAACTTTGTTACATGAGTAAAGAGTCACTAATTGACTTTGATCAAGAGTTCAATTTATGCCACGTTAAGGGGTGATGCCCCCCCCCCCCAAATCTTATCCACAAAATATCTTAATTAATTTGTTAAACCCCCACTAATCCAATAATTCACCAATTACCCACATAATTAAGAATTATCTATTACTTAAAATACTACTCACTTTTAACACACTTTATATATCTTACTATCATAGTCATGTACCTTGTATGACACTAGTCCATAAATATGGGGTATTATAGTTTGGACCGTATTTTATCCCAAAATGTCAAACTTCGACGAAACTCATTTTCTTCGATTCGCTTACCCTCTCACCTTCACGAATTTACTTATTACTTTTTTGAAATAGCATAATACTTATAACCTCAAAATAATCTCATTCCCTAACTTACGTCGATTAACTTACATCAATTTACTTATGGCGTACTTTCACGTACAATAACATGGGGTGTAAAATAATTCCACCCTTTGGAATATTCATCCTCAAATGTTGACTGATGAACTTATCATTTTCATAACCTATGGCTCTTGCAAATATTGTAGTACTCTCCTTGCCTTCTAGGAAATTATTCTGCGAATAAATCCGATAGCCAAGGCATTCCCCCTTTAAGCCTCTTTCTCACATTATGATTTGTGGTCGGAATCCTTGCAATCTAGTAACTGTTTCTACCTTCTATCATGCAGCCTATATGACACAGACCTTGTAAGTGCGCCTATGCGACTCTATTCTCCTTCACCCCCAGCTTTTAGCCAATTTTCTAGGCCTCACTTTGCAAACATATAAAGAGCTTGACAAGATGTCCGCTGGGCATCTATAGGTATACTGAAGTTCTTCGCTAGGTTCTTTGTTGAACTTACGGATATTACTATATCTTATTTCATAGTCCCAATTATCCATTCGTATGAATTTACTGCATCTATGTAGATTATGCTATACCATAACTCTTACTTTGATTTATCGTTACTGAGTTATGCTACCAAACTTCAGGTTACTTTCGTTGCTTATCTTATATGTATAAATCTAAGTTCTTTAATGCTTTCTCATTACCATTCATCTTAAGAATGACGACCTAATCTCATATCGTACTTTATAACTTTTATCCATTGATTGTTGATTCACCTCAATATTGATCTATAATCTATCACTGATAACTTTACCTTCTATGTAATACCGTTGCTAGGGCTCACGTCTCATCGGTGAACATCTGAAATGATTAGACTGATCAACCTGGGGTGATACCATGCTTTCATAACTGTATTTCATAGAATCCCAGTGTGATTCACCGTTTATGGGTAATTTAATCCTGTACAATTCATGAAATCCCTTTCTCTTTTTTATCTTTAAATCATTACTCAATCGAAGGCCCATACGTCATCCTTTACCCATCACAATTACACCCTTATTCTACAACCATGGCAACATTCCATCTCTTCTAAATGTTATTAGTCTTAGACTCCTTTGAGTTCATTCAGGCTATACTGAAATTTCTATAACTTAGAGAAACCATTAGCTCTCTTGTTTTCACGGGCTTAATCCCAAGGACTTATCCATTCCCATCACCTTTTTCAGTTGTCTTTCCTTATCCTTACTCATGTCTTCCTAAGACCTTGTCTTTTTACCATACTTTAGCTTGCGACCTACACATATCCATTTATACTACTCGCAACCCTCCTTCTACTTGCTTGCACCACAGATTTCCTTATGTTATTTTGGAACATCAAGCGAGAAATTACATCATCTCTAACTCTTCTTTACTCTCTTAAATAGAGCTCTCGATACCTAGAAACCATAGTCTAGACGATATGCCATTGATGATGTTGCTATGATTCCTGGATACTGAATCCCAGTGCTTCTAGCCTTCTATCCGAAGTGTGGACTATTCACAACCTTCTGCACTTGAGTATCTCGTACCTTGTTCACCTTTACCTTACTTGCCTTAAAATCTCGCATCACAACTTCTATCTCTTTCGTGACCTCCCTTCCAGATAGGTATAATTCACATCCACAACTTGAAGCTCTATTATAATACTTGCACCTCTGGTGCATACACAATCCAGTGGGAGCTTCATAATGACTTCTTATGAGGCTGGCACTCTTCTAACTAGCTTTCTCATAGAGCCGTTACCGAATATGGTTGTTGTACTATCTCTCTTATACCTCTGATATTAAGAGTGATTCTGCAATGATCTTAATTACGATTTCTATAATTTTTATGGGTCCAATAATCAGATTTATGATTACTTAGTTGATGTAACTCTTTAGTTTCCTCTTACCTTTGATCATCCTTTATGTAGGCTTAAACTATCTTCCTATATGCGGCTCATGGTATTAGTTATTACTTTAGCCTTTCATTGATGCTATGGAATATCCGTGATACCATCATCTAACAATTCAATCCCTTGTCTATGACCTGGCCACAATTCTTTCTTTTAACTTATACCAGAGTCTTTTACGGCTGTATGGTTGTCAACATATATGCTGCATGGATAATACTCTGAAACCTTAAGTGCGTTCATAACATAACTAACTCTGGATCATTGATCGAATAATTCCTTTTGTTCCTTCTTATCTTTCTTTAAATGTAAGCAATTACTTTTCCTGGTCGTTCTGCCACTTGTTGCATGAATACTTGGCTTATCTTAGTCTCCACACATATTGGAATTCCATACAACCCATATGATCTTGAATATCACATTTTGATTTTTTTTCTTCTTCCCGTTCATTAGCCACGATAGGCGCCACTTTCTTATGGAGTGCATACAATGTTGTTGTGAGACTGTTGTTACAAGACCATTTTCTTTTTAGGTCACTGTACTTAGGTTGAAGCCTTCTTCCTTATTTACTCAGCTAGTCTTTTGTTGTAGTACTTAAGGAAAACCCTCTGATTCTTGTAAAACTGCGAGCTTATTACGTCGTATACCCAATAAAATTTTTGATTTTCGTACTCACCTGTAATTATCCTTAGTTACTTGCCTCCACACTCATGTGCTCGTATGGTTGCTTCAGAACTTTAGTTTTGACTGTCTTTCCAATGAGACTCTCTTTTATTTCCGTAACAATCATACGGTACCTTTAACTACCCCAACTCCTATCTGAATATTTCTCAAGTATTACAATGTCATAACTGCGAGGCTGAATTTACTATATTGAGTTTTATTATGTTTAACTTGCACGATCTGCTGATTTATCTACAACCTCTTGACTTGCCATAACTAGGCTCTTCCTGAATCAACTACTAATTACTCGTTGGCCCATTCTCATATCAATATTCTGCATAATCTTTGTTGGGTTATTTCCTTTGTTTTAACTTACCTCTCGGACTGGCTCCTTATTTATCAATAACATCCCAGGCAAGAACCCTTACTTTCTTTCCTTGATGTCGTGTTTGCATAATATTATGGATTCGTAGCATATTTGTAGGATTCAGAAAAGTGCAATCTCGTTCCTTTCTCATTTTTATCGCATGCTCCCTTTACCATTCCATAGTTACTAGAACTACTTAATTCTGACTTAATGCCACATCACTCTATATTCTCCTCTTTAGGGAAGTACTAAGATTTAGCGCTACGACGATCTACCTATAGATGTTTTACCTCTTCATCTTTGGCGTCCTTTCACATCATCGATGAACCTTAATCGCCTTGCAGTAATTCTTTTGTACCAAGGATAAAAAAAATTCTTACTCACGAGGGTGACACTTAGTGTAACTGGCAAACACAGTCCCTTAAGCTTAACTCTGCTCACATTGCTTGATTTAGGGAAGCGTCTTCCTGAATGACCTTTAAGGGTTATTCTTCTATCGTCCATTCTCTTATCGTCGGAATGCAATTTGAAATTATCATGATGCCGACTATAATCA
This sequence comes from Nicotiana paniculata, assembly GCA_005239505.1. Classification (NCBI taxonomy): domain Eukaryota; kingdom Viridiplantae; phylum Streptophyta; class Magnoliopsida; order Solanales; family Solanaceae; genus Nicotiana; species Nicotiana paniculata. The sequence continues at coordinate 148,356 of ML345697.1, read as the reverse complement.
AATTACTCAGTCCACAATTTATGTTTATTTTATCTTGTCCACCAGCCTGTCATGACCCAAACCGATGGGCCGCCGATGGGCACCCGGTACCTTACTCAACCGTGTACCAACATAACGTATATTTTCGTATCATGCTATCATAGGTAAATGAACCAGAAATGATGTCATGAGATGACTAAAATAAATCATGAGGGAATACTCAATATAGGGTGACCCAACTTGATATACTGATTTATACATATGAAGTGCAGGCCTATAAGTTCGACATGATCCTTAAGAAAAGGGACGTCAGTACAAATAATATACCGAGTATGTAAGGAATGAAAATTAGTAAACAATTGACAAGAGAGAAACATGGTGTAAAAGAGTCAGCATGTAAGTCTGAATAACTTTGTGAATCAAAATCATTAATATTTATACTGCCATGTATATGCATATTAATTTCATACCATGCATAGGTATTTGCGTACATAACATCATCAAGCCTCTGAGGGCATCCTATCATATCATCTCAGCCACTGTGGGCAAAATCATCAATGTATATTAGCTGATCAGGTGGTAGTGCGTATATAATGTCGTAACCTTTTTCCCATTCCCGTATACATACATACATACACACACACACATACACACACACACACACACACACACATATATATATATATACATACATATATATGCGTATATAATACCATCTGTTCATGGGTCAATGTACATGTATAAATGAATGTAATGCATGAGAAGTACATTAATAAAATCTCTCAGAATGTCATAAGACCATTATGCCTTTGATTAATATAATGAAATAAGCTTTATCAACTTACGTATTTTATGATACCCATGAACAGAAGATGTAATAATGAGATACATGGGAATCCAAAAATATAGGCACCTCTAATACTCCTATGAATAGAGTCATTTATGGAAATTGTGCATTTTCTCATTTCGTTTGTATCGTATGGATCATGCCAAAAGGAAATAAGGGATATGCTTAACATACCTGAGCCGATTCTCTTGACAATCCCTCTAACACACATCAATTGCGACAATACGTAATGACAGATCGAAGTAGGGAAAAATCCGTATGATATTCTTGAGAAAGATTGCACCGTACTTCCTTAGAGTCGCAAATTTCACGCTTTTATCGCATTATGAAGTTTCAAACGAGCTATTTGAGATCCATCCATTAGCAATCCTAGCATCCAACGTTGCTGGTCTAATTCTAAAGTAGCAAGCATGCCATAACTCGTCATCCAAACCAAGTTATATTATCATTAATTCTCCAAGTTACGCCATAATGTTGTTGGTCTAATACTACAAGTTATATTACCACTAAAGAAACAAAACCAAGGTAATTATCCAAAGAATACTTCACGTGTAAACAAGGCACCACATGTGTTATAAATCATCATGCACATTGGTGCCACCTTGGCCAATCTTAATTCCATGTGGCAGCCCATAACAAAATCTTTATCCACATAATCCTATTTAATACCATAATTATCCTCACAATTAATCAATTATCCACATAATTAAGAATTATCTCTACTTACTTAATATACTACTCATTTTTAGCACACTTTATATATTTTATTATCATGGTCATGAGGTATCTTGTATAGTACTAGTCCATACATAGGGGATATTGTAGCTTGGACCATATTTTATTTCAAAATGTCAAACTTCGACGGAATTCATTTTCTTCGATTTGCTTACCTTCTCACCTTCAAGAATTTACTCATCACTTGTTTAAATTAGCATAATGCTTATAATCTCAAAATAATCTCATTCCCGAACTTACATCGATTAACTTACGATGAAACTTTAACGTACGAAAATGGGGGATGTAACATCTCATTTCCGAGCTTTCATCAATTTACTTATAGCGTACTTTCACGTACGAAAACATGGGGTGTAACACAGCCCATACTGATTTTTATTACTCTGGGGTCTAACTTTTCCTTTTGGTAATCACGTTAGAGTCATGAACTTATTTCTTGAAATGAGGGTATGACTTTATGGCCTATCTCTTTTGTCGCCTCAAGGCTTGTCACCTCTCACATTTTCCTTCCTTTGACTATAGACTCTGTAATACTGTCATTTTTTTTATCTACCGTTGTCATCCATGTATCACATATTACTCATAATGCTTCATTAACTCTTTTCTTATTTCCCTTCTAACATTTCTATCTATCACTTTATTCTGAAAACTTCAAAGAGACATTCTTTTGATTTTAGCTTCCCTTGCTCCATCCACTGGCTGTTCGGTTGGCCTAACATTCTCTCTCTACTAGAGACGTGAGCCACACTAAGATAATATTTATCCCTTCCAGGCATCCAGTGCCCTATCTTTGTAGTACTCATATCTAGTTGTACTATTTTAGAGTGCACCATCTGGGTGTCTAGCAAGGAGATCTATTAGAACATTTGCTATTTCCATCGAAAATATCAACTAACGGAAACAATCCATTCACCATTTTGGGTTACTCTAACCCCAGATGGATCCTGATATCACGTCCTTCTCTTAAACCATATTTGTTAGTTCCCATAGGGCATAACTAAGATGGTTGTGGCCGATTGTACATACATATGTTATTGTTGAAGGTAACCTAAAATGCTTATATTTCTCTGCCTGAATTGTAAATACTGATAATCTTCATTAACTCTGCGCCTCGTACCCTTCTTCACCTTGCTTCTTTTATTTGTTGAAACTTGTATCTTCCTTCTGAATCTCTCATCGCTTTTCACCATATGGGTGAATAGATATTCATGACTTAGGACTCCTTATCAAGAAGCTTACATATTTTAGTGCACACATAATCTGCTGAATACCTCACATTTACTCATCATAAGCATGATGCAAAATCAAGTTCCTCTGGCTCAACTCTTCCACAACTATGTCTCTTACCAACTGTCTTTCTGGATGTAGGTATCGCTGAATTATGAATAAGATAGAGTTTAGGAAAATTAGTTCTTACAACTGAGCTCTACCACACAATCTAGAGTAAGAAGAAAGAGTGACAGTCCTAAATGCCTTGTAGCCTCCTGCTTATAAGTGTCATGCTCAACAAACCCATAAACAAGACTCTATTAGACACAACTTTTAGACTCCTTAGGACGAAACTGCCCTGATACCACTTTTGTCACAACCCAAAATCGATGGTCCGCGAAGGGCACCTAATACCTTACTCAATCGAGCACCAACGTAACATATCTTTTCGTATCATACTATTATAGGTAAATGAACCAGAAAGGATGTCATGATATTAATAGAATAAAGCATGAGGGGATACTCAATATAGGGTGACCCTACTTGATATACCCACTTGTACATATGACGTACGGGCCTATAAGGCCGGCATGATCCTTAATATACTCAAAACATAGGCCGACAAGGCCATACAAGTATCTGTATACATCACATCTGTCTACAATCCTCTAAGAGTACATAAATATCATAAAGGTTGGGATAGGGCTCCGCCATACTAATCTATACATGTCCAAATCATATAGACCAAATAAGAAACTCTGGAGAAAATGAAGCACACCAACATCTTCCGCTAAGATGATACCCTACTTGGAGGACTCTCAATCTGTCTGTTGGGACCTGCGAACATGAAATGCAGAATCCCCAGGCTTAAGCAACGTCAGCACAAATAATGTACGAGTATGTAAGGAATGAAAATCAATAAATAATAGATACGAGAGAAACATGGAGTAAAAGACTCAACATGTAAGTCTGAATAGCTCTGTGAATCATTTCATATTTATAATGTCAGCATATGCATATAAATTTCGTATCATGCATAGGTATAGGTGTACATAAAATCATCCAGCCTTTGAGGGCATCCCATCATATCATCTAAGCTATTGTGGGCAAAATCATCAACATATACCAGCTGATCAGGTGGTGGTGCATATATAACACCGTAACCTTTTCTCACATTCCATATATATATATATATATATATATATATATATATATATACACGTATATAACGCCATCTGGTCATGGGTGAATATGCATGTATAAATGAATGAAATTCATAAGAAGTACGTTAACAAGGTTGTTTGGAACGTCATAAGACCATTATAACTTTGATTAATGTCATGAAGTAAAATTTATCAACTTACTTATTTTTTGAGATCCATGAACATATGATAGAATAATAGGACACACGGGGAATCAAGAAAATAAGCATCTCTAGCATTTCTATGAATAGAGTCATTTATGGAAGTTGAGCATTTGCTCGTTTCGTTTGTGTCATATGAATCATGCAAAAAGGTTAGAAGGGATAGACTTAACATACCTGGGTTTATTCTCTTGACAATTCCTCTAACACACATGTCACGGACCGAAATCCCACCTTCGGCCGTGATGGCGTCTAACGTTGAACCTGCTAGACAAGCCAACATGTGCAGTTGAAATAACATGATAACACCGAATTAACAGAATAAGCTAAAAATAGTTTACCATTCTTAACAGCGGAAATAGATAAAGTTTCAAAACTAAGTAAAGATAACATAATACAACGTCGCAATAATTCCCCAACATCTGGAGTCACAAACTCATGAACTGTCTATAGGAGTGCTAAATACAAAGTCTGAAAGGAAATACATGACTGTTTCTGATAACTAGAGGAAAGACAAGACAAAAATATAGGAACTAGGGATAGGAGAGATCCAAGGCCCACGAACATCAGCGGTATACCTTGAAGCCTCTGGGATGGACTGAAGGTGACTCCCTCAACGCTCACTGGGTCTGAGTGCGGGATCTGCACAACAATAAGATGTAGAGTGTAGCATCAGTACAACCGACCCATGTACTAAGTAAGTGCCGAGCCTAACCTCGGCCGAAGTAGTGACGAGGCTAGACTTGACAACAAACGTTAACCTGTCCTATTCTACAACATATATCGTGGAAAACAAAGCAAAAGATAAACATATATGTAGGGGGATACGGGAGCAGACAAAGGGGGTAACAAGTGAGATAGAGCAGTTAATTAAGTACATAGGAACAGACAAAAAGATAATTTATCAGAAATATGCTAATGAAACAAATATAATGCCAGAAATGTAATAAATGGAACGGCATCACCCTTCGTGATTTTACTCTCTTCCTCACAATGCAATGTACGATGTAAGATAACATGAATAATGGAACGGCATCACCCTTCGTGCTTTTACTCTGTTCCTCACAATGCAATGTACGATGTAAGATAACATGAATCATGGTACGACATAATCCATGTATCATGTATGGCAATGTAAATCATTGCACAACATCAACCTTCGTGCTTTTAAATATAAATCATGGCACAGCATCAACCTTCGTGCTTTTAAATATAAATCATGGAACGACATCACCCTTTGTGCTTTTACTCTCTTCCTCACTATGAAATATATGATGCAATCAATGTAAATCATGGCACGACATCACCCTTCGTGCTTTTACTCTCTTCCTCACTATGTAATATATGATGTGATCAATGTAAATCATGGCACGACATCACCCTTCGTGCTTTACACTCTTCCTCACCAATGCAATGACAATTATCAAAATGGAAAGGAATGCAGCATAGTGGAATCACAAATCGTAATCACCCGACAAGGGGAGAATATCAGTCATTATCATAACAAATTGCCCGGCACGGGTCTCAGCTATAACCAAACTTATCAAGTATATCCTTTACAGTTGGGTCCTCAATAGGACCATTACATCACAAGTTCATCAACGAGGATTTTCAAAAACAATCAACTTCCAAGTAGAGATAAGTTCATATTATAACGAACATGGAAGTAATAATAAGATTTCTATCGAAAATAGACTCACGAGCATGCTTGACACACAATGCATAGGTACTCGTCACCTCACCTATGCATTGAACATGATAAACACTTAACACATAGCATACAATACCTATTCCCTCACCAAAGTTAGGCAAGACACTTACCTTGAGTCAGAAAATAGCAATCAAGCCTCTGACACCGCCTTTCCTTTTGAATTCAACTCCGGAACAATAATATCTAGACATAATTAACTTATTAACATCAATAATGACTCACTAATACAATCCCATAGCCTAAATATACAATTCATAGCATTCTTCCAAAAATACCAAAATTTGACCCCGAGCTCGCTTGGTCCAAACACGAGGCTCGGACCGAAACTCGATCACCCATACCCCCATGAGTTCAAATATATGATTTGTTTTGAAATCCGACCCCAGATTGAGGTTGAATTACCCAAAATTCCCAAAACCCTAACTCTACCCAAAACCCCCAATTTCTAGCTTTAATCCATGATTTTAGGCCTAGAATCTAACAATAGATGATGAAAGTGAAAGAAAACGGAGTTAAGAACACTTACCTATGAAGTTATGGAGGAAGAGTATCTTGGAACTCGGCTATGGGGATATGAGAAGAAGGAGAGGGTGAGAAATATGAGAAATCCTGAAATAGCATTCTGTTTTTAAGGCATTAAAATGACTGGGTGAATTTAGTCCACGCGATCGCGGAGAGTACTGGGTTTTAGACTTACGCGATCGCGGACAAGGGACTGCGATCGCGGGGGTACTGGACACTGACCATCGCGATCGCGTTCACATAGAGCAGCACGCTGCCCCGCCCCAAGATCCCTTTAACGCTGTGCGATCACGTGAGGCCCCTCACGATCTCGTAGAGCACCACCCCCAGGAACTGCGATCGCGTCCAAGGCCCTGCGTTCGCGTAGGGTAATTTCCCACCCCCAACCATAGACACATCGCGATCGCATGAGTCATACCGCGATCGCGAAGAGAAAAACACAGAACACTAGAAACAGATCGAAAACCAGATTTTTCCAACTCTTTTGCACCCCGACACCTACCCGGAACTCACCCAAGCCCTCGGGGCCCAAAACCAAATATACGCACGACTTCAAAAACATCATACGAACTTACTCGAGTAATTAAACCACTAATATAACATCAAAACCAATGGATTAAACTAAAAAATCTATAGAATTTTCTCAAACTTCGTAAACTTCTAAATTCTCCAATTTTGATCTGAAACACGTCAAACCAAGTCCGTTTCTTCCCAAATTTTACAGTTAACTCAAATAACACATATTGAATCTGTTCTGGGCATCGGAACCATAATACGGGTCCAGTAACACAGATTTCACGTCAAAGTTCATTTCAAAAGTCTTTCTTATTTTCAGAAAACAATTTTCTTTAAAAATTCATTTCTCCGGCTTGGGACCTCGGAATTCGATTCCGGGCATACGCCCGAGTCCCATATTTTTCCATGGACCCTCCGGGACCGTCAAATCACGATTCCGGGTCCGTTTATAAAAAATGTTGACCAAAGTTAACTTTATTCCATTAATGATCATAAATTCAACAGTTCAACACATTTCCACATAAAAACTTCCCGGCTACGCGATCTGGCTGTGCACGCACATTGAGGTGAGATTAACGGAGTCTTTCGGGGTCTCGGAACACAGTTTTTCTTTGCTAAATTATACAAGATGACCTTTTAGGTCATCACAATCTCCACCTCTAAAACAACCGTTCGTCCTCGAACGGACATAGAAAAGTACTTGAATTGGGAAAAAGGTGGGGATAATGGCTCCGCATATCGGGATCGACTCCCAAGTAGCTGCCTCAACAGGCTGACCTCTCCACTGAACACGAACTGAAGGATAACTGTTCGATCTCAACTGTCGCACCTGTCGATCTAATATGGCTACTGACTCCTCCTCATAAGACAAATCCTTGTCCAACTGGACACCACTGAAGTCAAGTACATGAGATGGGTCCGCAATATACCTCCGGAGCATAGACACGTGAAATAATGGATGCACGGCTGACAAACTAGGTGGCAAGGAAAGTCTGTAGGCCACCTCTTCTACCTTGTCCAGAATCTCAAATGGACCAATGTACCTAGGGTTCAACTTGCCCTTCTTTCTGAATCTCATCACGCCCTTCATGGGCGACACTCAAAGAAATACCCGGTCGCCTATCATAAATGCCAAATCTCTAACTCTGCGATCCGCATAACTCTTCTGCCTGGACCGAGCTGTACGAAGTCTATCCTGAATGATCTTCACCTTGTCCAAGGCATCCTGGACTAACTCAGAACCCAACAATCTAGCCTCTCCCGACTCAAACCATCCGACTGGAGACCGACACCGTCTACTATACAAACCCTCATACGGAGCAATCTGAATGCTCGACTGATAGCTGTTGTTGTAGGCAAACTCAGCTAAAGGAAAGAACTGGTCCCATGAACCTCCAAAGTCAATAACACAAGCTCGCAACATATCCTCCAAAATCTGAATAGTACGCTCGGACTGTCCGTCCGTTTGAGGATGAAATGCAGTGCTCAAATCAATCTAGGTGCCCAACTCTCGCTGAAAAACTATCCAGAAATGGGAGGTAAACTGAGTACGTTGGTCTGATATAATGGATATGGGCACACCATGCAGTCTAACAATCTCTCTCATATAGATCCTTGCCAACTTCTCTGCTGAATACGAAATTGATACTGGAATGAAGTGCGCTGACTTGGTCAGCCTATCCACAACGACCCATACTGCATCAAACATCCTCTGGGTCTGTGGGAGTCCAACTACAAAGTCCATGGTGATGCGCTCCCACTTCCACTCGGGAAGCTGAATCTGCTGCATCAAACCACCGGGTCTCTGGTGCTCGTACTTAATCTGCTGACAATTCAAGCACCGAGCTACATAAGCTACAATATCCTTCTTCATTCAACGCCACCAATAATGCTGCCGCAGGTCCTGGTACATCTTTGCGGCGCCCGGATGAATGGAATATCGGGAACTCTGGGCCTCTTGTAGTATCAACTCACGAATACCATCCACATCAGGTACACAAATCCTTCCTTGCATCCTCAAAACTCCCTCAACATAAACCGTAACTCACTTGGCATCTACGTGCCTGACTCTATCTCTAAGAACACATAAATGGCGATCATCATACTGCGTGGCCCGAATATGGTCATATAAGGAATAACGGGCTACGGTATGGGCCAAAAAACTGCCAATCTCAGAAACCTCCAATCTCACAAATCGGTTGGCTAACGCCTGAACATCCAAATCAAGAGGTCGCTCTCCGATTCACAAATAGGCAAGACTACCCATACTAGCTGACTTCCGGATCAAAGCATTGGACACCACATTGACCTTCCCCGGATGATAAAGAATGGTAATATCATAATCCTTCAGCAACTCTAACCATCTCCTCTGCCTCATGTTCAACTCCTTCTGTTTGAACAGATACTGTAAGCTCTTATGATCCGTGAACACCTCACATGGCACACCATACAAATAATGCCTCCAAATCTTCAATGCATGCACAATAGCTGCTAACTCCAAGTCATGAACTGGATAGATCTTCTCATGGACCTTCAACTGACGAGAAGCATAGGCTATAACCTTACCATCCTGCATCAACACTGCACCAAGCCCAACCTGTGAAGCATCACAATACACGATATACGATCCTTAACCTATGGGAAAAACCAACACTGGTGCCGCAGTCAAGGCTGTCTTGAGCTTCTGAAAGCTCGCCTCGCACTCATCAGACCACCTGAATTGGGAACTCTTCTGAGTCAACCTGGTCATCGGGGCTGCAATGGATGAAAAGACCTCCACAAACCGACGATAATAACCTGCTAAGCCCAAGAAACTCCGTACCTCTATAGCTGAGGTGGGTCTAGGCCAATCTCTGACTGCTGAAATCTTCTTGGGATCCATCTGAACACCCGCTGACGATACCACATGGCCTAAAAATGTAACTGAACTCAACCAAAACTCACACTTGGAGAATTTGGCATACAACTGACTATCCCTTAAAGTCTGGAGGACGACTCTAAGGTGCTGCTCATGCTCCTCTTGGCTGCGAAAGTATATCAATATACATCAATGAAAACAATCACAATGAGTCCAAATAAGGCCTGAACACTCGGTGCATCAACTCCAGCAGCGGGGGCCTTTGTCAGTCCAAATGACATCACTAAGAACTCATAATGCCCATAACGAGTGCGAAAAGCTGTCTTAGGGACATCAGACGCCCTAATCCTCAGCTGATGGTAACCAGATCTCAAGTCAATCTTGGAAAACACTGAAGCACCCTGAAGCTGGTCGAATAAATCATCAATCATCGGCAAAGGATACTTGTTCTTAATAGTAACCTTGTTCCACTGCCGGTAGTCAATACACATCCTTATCGAGCCATCTTTCTTCTTGACAAACAATACTGGAGCACCCCAAGGAGAGACATTAGACCTAATGAAGCCTTTATCCAACAAATCCTGCAACTGATCTTTCAACTCCTTCAACTCTGGCGGGGCCATACGATACGGCGGAGTAGAAATAGGCTGGGTGCCCTGAGCTAACTCAATAAAAAAAATCAATATCCCTGTCGGGTGGCATACTCGGCAGGTCAGCAGGGTAAACCTTTGGAAACTCACGAACCACGGGCACAGACTTCAGGGAAGGAACCTCGGCGCTACAATCACGAACATAGGACAAATAGGCCAAACAACCCTTCCCAACCATGCGCCGAGCCTTCATATAAGAAATAACTCTACCCGAAGAATGACTAGGATTTCCCTTCCACTCCAAATGAGGCGCCCCTGGCAAAGCCAAGGTCACTGTCTTGGAATGACAGTCCAAAATAGCATAATAGGGGGATAACCAATCCATCCCCAATATAACATCGAAGTCAACCATATCTAGAAGCAAAAGATCAACCTGAGTCTCCAGACCACCCATGACTACTAAGAAAACACGGTAGACTCGATCTACCACTATAGAATCACCCACCGGTGTAGACACATGCACAACAGTACTCAAGGAATCACGGGGCATACACAAACAAGGGGAAAAATATGAAGACACATAAGAGAATGTAGAACCCGGATCAAATAACCTCTCGGCTGCAAACTGAAACCGTACCTGTAATAACTGCATCAGAAGCCTCGGCATCAGGCCTGGCAGAAAAGCATAGCACCGGGGCTGAGCCCCTCCAATATGATCATCTCTGGGTCGACCTACTGCAGCCTGACCTCTATCTCTCGTGGCATGTCCTTTACCTATATGAGCCTGACCTCTACCTCTGGCACCCCGACCGCCACCCCTAGATGGCTGAGGGGGTGGGGGTGCACTTGACACGGGAACCCTGATACTGAGGACCACTAGAAGCTCAGGGACAATACCTGGAAATGTGCCCGGAACACCACAAGAATAACACGGCCTCTGCTGATATGGCTGGGGACTCTGGAACTTTCCCTAACAACCCTGGTAACCACCCTGATAACTCTGAAGTGGTGGTGCACTGATAGGTGCTGGTGGTGCACCAATAGGAGCTGGCGGTGAACTGTGAGCTACCTGAAGTGCCGACTGATAGGGTCTGAGAGGATGACCTCTGCCTGAAGAATACCTGCCCCCAGATGAGGCTCCACTGGAACGACCGAAGTGACGGGGCATCTTGTCAGCTCCCTGACCACCACCCTGTGATATAATCATCTCAATACTCCTAGCCACATTGGCCGCATCCTGGAACGAAATATCAGTACCTGACTCTCTAGCCATTTGAAGTCTGATAGGCTAGGCCAATCCCTCAGTAAATCTCCGAACCCTCTCCCGATCAGTGGAAGTATCATAAGATCATGTCGGGCCAGAGTAATGAACCTAGTCTCGTACTGAGTGACTGTCATAGATCCCTGCTGGAGACGCTCAAATTTCCTTCGAAGGTCCTCTCTCTGAGCAATGGGAAGGAACTTCACCAAAAATACCTCTGAGAACTGAGTCCAAGTCAAAGTTGCAGACCCTGCTGGCCTGGTCAAGCAATAGTCTCTCCACCAAGTCTTGGCGGAACCCGATAGACGAAATGTAGCAAAATCAACTCCATTAGACTCTACTATGCCCATGTTCCGAAGAACCTAATGACAGATGTCCAAATAATCCTTGGGATCCTCTGATGGTGAACCAGTAAAAGTAGCAGTGAATAACTTAGTGAACTTGTCCAGTCTCCACAAAGCATCCGCTGACATAGCTGCTCCCTCTGCTACCGGTGTTGCGATACCCGGCTGAGCTACTCCGGCTGGCTGAGGTGCCAGAGTCTGAAACTGTGGAGCTAGCTGCCCCAGCGTGCGAGTGGCAGGAGTCTGGGTACCTCCCCCAGCCTGAGAGGCGGCTGGTGTAGTAGGAAGAAGACCCGCCTGTGCTACACTCTCCATGAGTACGACTAGACGGACAAGAGTGTCCTGAAGCACTGGGGTAGCTATGAACCCCTCTGGGACCTGAGCTGGTCCAGTTGGGACTGCCGGAACTGGGACCTCTTCGTCAGAATCGACCTGAGGGTCCTCCACTGGGGCTTCTTCTCTAGGCTGAGCCCAGACCCAGCCTCGGCCTCTAGCACGACCTCGTCCTCGACCTCGACCCCTCGTAGGAGCTGTAATAGGAGTGTCGGGTTGCTGAGCGGATCCAAGGGAAGAACGTGTCATCGTCATCTGCGAGAGAATATAATAGAAACTCAATCAGTACTCAGAATTCCTATCGCACGACAGAGATGAAAAGAAATGTAGAGTCATCCTAACTTTGCAGCCCCTGGGGGATAAATACAGACGTCTCTGTACCGATCCCTCAGACTCTACCAAGTTGTCTGTGAGTTGTGAGACCTAAGCAACCTAGGGCTCTGATACCAACTTGTCACGGCCCGAAATCCCACCTTCGGTCATGATGGCGTCTAACGTTGAACCCGCTAGACAAGCCAACGTGTGCAGTTGAACTAACATGATAACACCGAATTAACAGAGTAAGCTAAAAACAGTTCAGCATTCTTAACAGCGGAAATAGATAAAGTTTCAAAACTAAGTAAAGATAACATAATACAACGTCGCAATAATTCCCCAAAACCTTGAGTCACAAACTCACGAACTGTCTATAGGAGTGCTAAATACAAAGTCTGAAAGGAAATACATGACTGTCTCTGAGAACTAGAGGAAAGACAAGACAGAAATACAAGAACTAGGGATAGGAGAGACGCCAAGGCCCACGAACGCGGTATACCTTGAAGCCTCTGGGATGGACTAAAGGTGGCTCCCTCAACGCTCACTGGGTCCGAGTGCGGGATCTGCATAACAATAAGATGTGCAGTGTATCATCAGTACAACCGACCCCATGTACTGAGTAAGTGCCGAGCCTAACCTCAGCCGAAGTAGTGACGAGGCTAGACTTGACAACAAACATTAACCTGTCCTATTCTACAACATATATTGTGGAAAACAAAGCAAAAGATAAACAGATACGTAGGGGGATACGGGAGCAGACAAAGGGGGTAACAAGTGAGATAGAGCAGTTAATTAAGTACATAGGAACAGACAAGAAGACAATTTATCAGAAATATGCTAATGAAACAAATATATGCCAGAAATGTAATAAATGGTACGACATCACCCTTCGTACTTTTACTCTCTTCCTCACAATGCAATGTACGATGTAAGATAACATGAATCATGGCACGACATCACCCTTCGTGCTTTTACTCTCTTCCTCACAATGTAATGTACGATGTAAGATAACATGAATCATGGCACGACATCACCCTTCGTGCTTTTACTCTCTTCCTCACAATGTAATGTACGATGTAAGATAACATGAATCATGGCACGGCATCACCCTTCGTTCTTTTACTCTCTTCCTCACTATGCAATGTATCATGTATGGCAATGTAAATCATGGCACATATCAACCTTCGTGCTTTTAAATATAAATCATGGCACGGCATCAACCTTCGTGCTTTTAAATATAAATCATGGCACGGCATCACCCTTCGTTCTTTACACTCTTCCTCACCAATGCGATGACAATTATCAAAATGGAAAGGAATGCAGCATAGTGGAATCACAAATCATAATCACCCGACAAGGGAAGAATATCAGTCATTATCATAACAAATTGCCCGACGCGGGTCTCAGATATAACCAACCTTTTCAAGTATATCCTTTACAGTTGGGTCCTCAATAGGACCATTGCATCACAAGTTCATCAACGAGGATTTCCAAAAACAATCAACTTCCAAGTAGAGATAAGTTCATATTATAACAAACATGGAAGTAATAATACGATTTCTATCGAAAATAGACTCACGAGCATGCTTTACACACAATGCATAGGTACTCGTCAACTCACCTATGTATTGAACATGATAAACACTTAACACATAGAATATAATACCTATTCCCTCACCAAAGTTAGGCAAGACACTTACCTCGGGTCCAAAAATAGCAATCAAGCCTCTAACACCGTCTTTCCTTTTGAATTCAACTCCGGAACAACAATATCTAGACATAATTAACTTATTAACATCAATAATGACTCACTAATACAATCCCACAGCCTAAATATACAATTTCTAGCATTCTTCCAAAAATACCAAAATTCGACCCCGAGCCCGCTTGGTCCAAACACGAGGCTCGGACCAAAACACGATCACCTATACCCCCACGAGTTCAAATATATGATTTATTTTGAAATTCGACCCCAGATTGAGGTTGAATTACCCAAAATTCCCAAAACCCTAACTCTACCCAAAACCCCCAATTTCTACCTTTAATCCATGAGTTTAGGCCTGGAATCTAATAATAGATGATGAAAGTGAAAAAAAACGGAGTTAAGAACACTTACCTATGAAGTTATGGAGAAAGAGTATCTTGGAACTCGGCTATGGGGCTTGGAGAAGAAGGAGAGGGTGAGAAATCTGAGAAATCCCGAAATAGCATTCTGTTTTTAAGGCATTAAAATGACTGGGCGAATTTACTGCGATCGTGGAAAGGGAGTTGCGATCGCGGAGAGTACTGGGTTTTAGACTTACGCGATCGCAAACAAGGGACTGCGATCGCGGGGGTACTGGACACTGACCATCGCAATCGCGTTCTCGTAGAGCAACACGCTGCCCCGCCCCCAGATCTCTTTAACGCTATGCGGTCGCGTGAGGCCCCTCGCGATCGCGTAGAGCACCACCCCCAGGCACTGCGATCGCGTCCAAGGCCCTGCGTTCGCGTAGGGTAATTTACCACCCCCAACCATAGACACATCGCGATCGCGTGAGTCACACCGCGATCGCGGAGAGAAAAACACAGAACACCAGAAACAGATCGAAAACCAGATTTTTCCAACTCTTTTGCACCCCGACACCTACCCGGAACTCACCCGAGCCCTCGGGGCCCAAAACCAAATATACGGACGACTTCAAAAATCATCCTACGAACTTAATCGAGTAATTAAACCACTAATATAACATCAAAACCAATGAATTAAACTCAAAAGTCTATAGAATTTTCTCAAACTTCATAAACTTCTAAATTCTCCAATTTTGATCCGAAACACGTCAAACCAAGTCCGTTTCTTCCCAAATTTTACAAATAACTCATATAACACATATTGAACTTGTTCCGGGCATCGAAACCATAATAAGGGCCCAGTAACACATATTTCATATGAAAGTTCATTTTCAAAAGTCTTTCTTATTTTCAGAAAATAATTTTCTTTAAAAATTCGTTTCTCGGGCTTGGGACCTCGGAATTTGATTCCGGGCATATGCCCGAGTCCCATATTTTCCCACGGACCCTCCGGGACCGTCTAATCACGGTTCTGGGTCCGTTTACCAAAAATGTTGACCAAAGTCAACTTTATTCCATTAATTATCATAAATTCAACAGTTCAACACATTCCCACATAAAAACTTCCCGGCTATGCGCTCGGGCTATGCATGCATATCGAGATGAGATTAACAGAGGATTTCGGAGCCTCGGAACATAGTTTTTTTTTGCTAAATTATACAAGATGACCTTTTGGGTTATCACAACACATCAATCGTGACAAAAAATGTAACGGCAGATTGAAGTAGGAAAAATTCGTATGATATTCTTGACAATGATTGTACCGTGCTATCTCAGAATTGCATCTCACACTGTTGTACTGTTATGAGATTTCATATGAATTTATTTGAGAATTCCTTCGTTACATAGCACATCCACATCCACAAAAATGATGTAGGAAGATGTCTTAAGATTTTTGGTTGTGGGCCTCCCTTTTGTGATGACATAACCAAACTTTTCTCTAAATGTGCCACCTTTGTTACATGAGTAAAGAGTCACTAATTGACTTTGATCAAGACTTCAATTTATGCCACGTTAAGGGGTGATACCCCCTCCTCCATCTTATCCACAAAATATCTTAATTTATTTGTTAATCCCCCACTAATTCAATAGTTCACCAATTACCCATATAATTAAGAATTATCTCAAATTACTTAAAATACTACTCACTTTTAACACACTTTATACATCTTACTATTATGGTCATGTGGTACATTGTATGGCACTAGTACATAAATACGGGGTATTATAGCTTGAGCCGTATTTTATCCCAAAATATCAAACTCGATGAAACTCATTTTTTCGATTCGCTTACCCTCTCATCTTTACGAATTTACTTATAACTTGTTTGAAATAGCATAATACTTATAACCTCAAAATAATCTCATTCCCGAGCGTACGTCGATTAACTTACGACGAAACTTTAATGTACGAAAATGCGGGATGTAACATCTCATTTCCGAACTTTCATCAATTTATTTATGGCGTACTTTCACGTACAAAAATATGGGGTGTAACATTCACACAAGCTGTTGGAGAATTTCAGCAATTGTTTGGACTGTTTCAACAATTTTCTGGACTAATTCAACACTTTCCTGGACTGTTTAAGCAAGATTTCTGCAATTTCAGCACAGCTTCTGCACAGTTTTTCTGCAGAATATTTCTCTCAAACCTTGCAGATTCTGGCTGCCAAACACTGCTCCAAAGTGATTCCATCTAAACTTTGAACTTATTGACAATAGCCTTCAACAGAGAGTTTAAATGATGCAGGTTCCTTTTAGAAGAGGCGGTACAATCAAAATAATTAAATATTCCTGGCAAAATTGGTGCAGAACTTCTGAAAACCAAGCAGCTTTGAGTCGCGCTCACATATATATTAGAATACTTCACAGAGTTCACAATTCATTAGCAACTTTGAGTCGCGCTCGCACACCAACTGTCTAAAAACTGCACCTTTGCCAAAGCTGTACCCAACTGAGACGTTTTCAAATTTAATCTATCAACAGCAGTTAGCAATTTTCTGGACAGTTCCTCAGTTTCTGGACGAAGACAGTCAATATCTCGATTTCCACTGATCCCACCAGTAACACTTATTAGTTAGCAACACCAACTCCAGCATCCTTAACACTGCACAAGGAATGTTTGGCAATAGACCTTACCTACTAGCTCTTGCTCAAAACATCAGGATGAATTTCAGAACTGAACTCAATTTCAGTAGAATGAACTCAGAACTTCCAACAATAATTCCAGAATCCATGAAGGAATTTTCAGTTCTTGATTCACTAAACTTTCAGTAACAACAAGTTTAAGCTCAAAAGAAACAAACCGGATGCATCAAGGATTGCGCAGCATACGTAATAGCTTCGAGAACTCATATGCTGCAGGTTGAAGCTCAATCAAGGGGTAGTTTGAAGTGCAGGTTCTTAGTTTGCTCTCAACTAAATTTCAAGGAATCAAACTCAAGATCGACAAAACTCTTTCAAATCACAATCACTACTAAAAATAACGTCACAGCAGCAGAATTTGTGACAGGGGACTGCCCAGCGCTTTGGCATGTCTCTCGTCGCGTTGGCGACGCTTAGTTTACAGTCCAGATGTTGCAGCAACAGGTTCGAAGAATTTTAACAGCTATTAGTTCAATCCTCAACTTGACATTTTGGTTCACAACAGCATTATTCATCAAGTGAAACTTATAAAATCAGTTCAACAATCAAAAAGGAACTCGAGTCTGTCACGACCCAAACCGATGGTCCACGACGGGCACCCGGTACCTTACTTGACCGAGTACCAATGTAACATACCTTTTTATCGTACTATCATTGGCAAATGGGAAAAACAGGTCGTCATGGACTAACTAGAATAAACATAAGGGAATACTCAGTGTAGGATGACCCAAGCTGATATAAAAACTTTTACATGTGACATACGGGCTATAAGGCCAAAATAAACACCCATACACTGAACATAGGCCGACAAGGCTATACTATCTTTCATTTACATGATATATGTCTACAAGCCTCTAAGAGTAGATCAATACCATAAAGGTCGGGATAGAGCCCCGTCATACTAATCAATACACGTCCAAATCATACTGACCAAATAAGCAACTTCAGAGCAAATAGAGCGCACCAACACCTTCCGCTGAGCTGATAGCCTATTTGGAGGACTCTCGAGCTGTCTATCGGGACCTGCGTGCATGAAACACAATGTCCCCAGGAAAAGGGACGTCATTACAATTAATGTAGTGAGTATGTAAGGAATGAAAATAAGTAAATAATAGACATGAGAGAAACATGGAGTAAAAGACTCGATATGTAAGTCTGAATAGCTCTGTGAATCATTTAATATTTAAAATGTCATGCATATGCGTATAAATGGCATAACATGCATAGGTATATGTGTTTAGAAAATCATCAAGGCTTTGAGGGCATCCCATCATATCATCTCGGCCACTGTAGGCACAATCATCAACGTATACCAGATGATCAGGTGGTGGTGCGTATATAACATTGTAACCTTCTCCCACATATATATATATATATATATATATATATATATATATATAAATATACGCGTATATAATGTCATATGGTCATGGGTTAATGTATATGTATAAATGAATGCAATACATGAGAAGTACGTGGATAAAATCTCTCGCAACGTCATAAGACCATTATGCCTTTGATTAATATCATGAAATAAACTTTATCAATTCACGTATTTTCTGAGACCCATGAATACACGATAGAATAATATGACGATGGGGAATCAAGAACATAGGAACCTCTAGTATTTCTATGAATAGAATCATTTATAGAAGTTGTGCATTTGCTCGTTTCGTTTGTATCGTATGGATCATGCCAAAAAGAAATAAGTGATAGCCTTAACATACCTGAGCCGATTCTATTAGAAATCCCTCTAACACATGTCTTTTGCAAAAAAAAAATACATAATGGCGGATCGAGGTAGGGGAAAATCCGTATGATATTCTTGAGAAAGATGTACCGTGTTTTATAAAATTGCATCTCATGCATAATAGGATCTTGTATAAATTTGTTGAAGCCTCATCCCCTCTTTGTAGTCATAAGCCTTCATTTTTGTGAATTTAGAGAGGCTTTCTAAATAGTATCTTCTAACCAAAAATGAGATAAGAATCTCTTAAATTTGTTGGTTTTGTGGGTCCCACTAATTCGATGACTTAGCCACTTAGTCTTCTAAATGTGCCATGTTTCTATATGATTCAAGAGCCATTTTTTTGTCTTTCATTAGCTGCCACGTAATGTTTCCACCCAATTATCCAATTATATTGTTAATCTCTCAAAAATCCATAGTTAACCAGTTATCCAAATAATTAAGATTTATCTTAAATTACTTAAAATACTACTCACTTTTAACACACTTTATACATTTTAATTTTATTATCATGGTCATGTGGTACCTTGTATGGCACTAGTCCATAAATACGGTGTATTATAGCTTGGACCGTATTTTATCTCAAAATGACAACCTTCAACAAAACTCATTTTCTTTGATATGTTTACCCTCTCACCTTCACGAATTTACTTATTACTTGTTTGAAATACCACAATACTTATAACCTCAAAATAATCTCATTCCCGAGCTTACGTCGATTAACTTTTGACGAAACTTTAACGTATGAAAATGCGAAATATAACATCTCATTTTTTATGTTATATCAATTTACTTATGGTGTACTTCCACGTATAAAAACATGGGATGTAACATCTTTCCCCTCTTTGGAACATTCGTCCTCGAATGTTGACTGATGCATTTATCACTCTCATAACCTATAGCTCTTGCGAATACTTTAACTCTCCTTGCAATTTAGACAACTATTTTGTGAATAAATCCAAAAGCCAGGGTATTCCCCTTTAGGCCTCTTTCTCGCACCACGACTTGTGGTCTGAATCTTCCCAATCTCGTAACTGTTTCTACCTCCAATCATGCAGCTTGTACAACTCTGACTTTGTATATGCACCTATGTGATTCTTCTCTCCTCTTTCCTCCAGCTTTTAACCAATCTCTAGGCCTCACTTTGTGAACATATACAGAATTATGACAAGCTGTCCCTCTGGGCATCTATAGGTATACTGAAGTTCTTCGCTCGATACTTTGTTTGAACTTACGAATATTGTTATACCTTATTTCATAGATCCGTTTATCCATCTGTATGACTTTACTGCATCTAGGTAGGTCATACTATACCATAACTCTTACTTCGATTTATCGTTACTGAGGTCTGCTACCAAACTCCAGGTTACTTTCGTTGCTTATCCTATATGTATAAATCCGAGTCCTTTAATGCTTCTTCATTACTGTTCATGGTAAGAATGACATCCTGATCTCATCTCATACTGTTGAACTTTTATCCATCTATTGTTAATTCATCTTAATGTTGATCTACAGTCTACCACTAATAACATGTCCTTTTATGTAACACGACCACTAGGGCTCACGTCTCATTGGAGAACATCTGAAGTAATTAGATTGATCCACCTAGGGGTGTTAATATTACTCCATAACCATATTTCATAGCATCCCAATATAATTCACCTTACGTGGGTATTTTTTAATCCCGTATAATTCATAAAATCCCTTTTTTTCTTCAAACCATTACTCAATTGAAGGTCCACACATCATCCTTTATCTATCACAATTACACCCTCATTCTACTACCAGGGTAGCATTTCATCTCTTCTAAGTGCTACTAGTCTTAGATTCCTTTAAGTTCATTCAGGCTATACTGAGCTTTCTATATCTTAGAGAAACCATCAGCTCACTTGTTTTCTTGAGCTTAATCCCGAGGACTTATCCATTTTCGTCACTTTCTCACTCGCCTTTTCTTATCCTTACTCCTGTCTACCTAAAACCTTGTCGCTCTATCATCCTTTAGCTTGTGACCTACACTTATCCATTTATACTACTCGCAACCTTCCTTCAACTTGTTTGCACCATAATGTCACGACCCAAACCAATGGGCCGCGACGGGCACCCTGTACCTTACTCAACCGAGTATCGACGTAACGTATCTTTCATATCAATCTATCATAGGTAAATGAACCGGAATAAAGCATGAGGGAATACAAACTTATACATATGATATACTGGCCTATAAAGCCAAAATGATTACTCGTACACGGAACATAGGCTGACAAGGCCATACAATATTTCTTATACATGACATATGTCTACAAGCCTCTAAGATTACATAAACGTCTTAAGATCGGGACAGGGCCCCGACATACCAATAGGAAACTCGGAGCAAATGGAGCGCACCAACACATTCCACTGAACTAATAGCTTACTTGGAGGGCTCTTAACCTGTCTATTGGAACCTGAGGGCATGAAACGCAACGTCCCGAGGCAAAAGTATGTTAGAACAAATAATGTACCGAGTATGTAAGTAATGAAAACCAATAAAAAATAGACATGAGAGTAACATGGAGAAAAAGACTTGACATGTAAGTCTGAATAGCTCTGTGAATCATTTAATATTTAAAATTTCATGCATATGTGTATAAATGTCATACCATGCATAGGTATAGCATTCATAACATCATCAAGCCTCTGATAGCATCTCATCTTATCATCTCGTCCACTTTCGGCAAAATCATCAATGTATACCAGATGATCAGGTAGTGGTGCGTATATAACGTTGTAACCTTTTCCCATATCCCCTCTCTCTCTCTCTCTCTATATATATATATATGTATATATACATATATATATATATATGTATGTATATATACATATATATATATATATGTATGTATATATACATATATATATATATATATGTATGTATGTATATATACATACATACATATATATATATATATGTATGTATATATATACATATATATATACATATATGTATGTATATATATACATACATATATATGTACACACGTATATAACACCATCTGGTCATGGGTCAATGTACATGTATAAATGAATGCAATGCATGAGAAGTACGCCAATAAAATCTCTTGGAACATCATAAGACCACTATGCCTCTGATTAATATCATGAAATAAACTTTATCAACTTACATATTTTCTAAGACTCATGAACAGAGGATAGAATAATAAGACATATTGGGAATCAAGAACATAGGAACTTCTAGTATTTCTACGAGTAGAGTCATCTATGGAAGTTGTGCATTTGCTCATTTCGTTTGTATCGTATGGATCATGCCAAAAGGAAATAAGGGATAGCCCTAACATACCTGGGCCGATTCTCTTGACAATCCTTCCAACACAAGTTAATTGCGACGAATCACATAACGACGGATCGAAGTAGGAAAATATCCGTATAATATTCTTGAGAAATATTGCACCGTACTCCCTTAGAATCGCAAATCTCATTGCTATTACATTACATAGTATCGTATGAATTTTGTGACTTCATCCGATAACTTAGCAAACATAAGCATCTCATTTCTTAATGATATGGGAAAATATTTTATAATTGTTGGTTCATAAGAGCTTTTGGGTGAAGCTACCTCTGTTGCCCTCTAAACATAAGCATTTTAATGACTTTTGTTGGTGTCTTTAGCAAAGGGAGTGGGCCAAACTTTAGGATGACTTAGCCACAAGAATCCTCAAAATGTGCTTCCTGTCATATGATTCAAGAGTCACAAAGTTGGGATTTAATCAAGTTCCCTTGGCTGCCACGTTAAAAGTTCCTTAGCCTTATCCAAGATTATCATTAATTATCCATTAATCTCTTGATTAACATGTTAATCTCCTACCAACCAATAATTAACAAGTTACCCACATAATTAAGAATTATCTCAGATTACTTAAAATACTACTTACTTTTAACATACTTTATAAGTCTTACTATTATGGTCATGTGGTACCTTGTATGGTATTAGTCCATAAATATCGGATATTATAGCTCGAACCGTATTTTATCTCAAAATGATAAACTTTGACGAAACTCATTTTCATTGATTTGCTTCTCCTCTCACCTTCACGAACTTTTTTGAAATAGCATAATACTCATAACCTCCAAAATAATCTCATTCCCGAGCTTACAACGATTAACTTATGACGAAACTTCAATGTACGAAAATACGGGATGTAACATCTCATTTCCGAGCTTTCATCAATTTACTTATGGAGTACTTTCACGTACGAAAATATGGGATGTAACATCATTCCCCCTTTGGAACATTTGTCCTCGAATATTGACTGATGCATTTATCGGTCTTATAAATGAATATCTCTTACGAATGGTTTTAATATTTCTTTTGCCATCCTGTTCTGTGAATAAATCCAAAGGTCAGGGAATTCCCCCCTTTAGGACTCTTTCTCACACCATGAGTTCTGGTCGGAATCCTTCCAATCTCGTAACTGTTGGTACCTTCTATCATGCAGCCAGTACGACTCTGACCCTGTAAGTGTGCCTATGCATAACTTCTCTCATTTTTCCTCTAATTTTTAGCCAATCTTTAGGCCTCACTTTGTAAACATATACAGAGATTGACAACATGTCTCTCTGGGCATCTATAGGTATACTGAAGTTCTTCTCTAGGTACTTTGTTAAACTTACGAATATTGCTATATCTTATTTCATATACTCGGTTATCCATCCGTATGACTTTACTGCATCTAGGTAGGTCATACTATATCATAACACTTACTTCAATTTATCGTTACTGAGGTCTGCTTATCATGTATGTATAAATCTAAGTCTTTTTGTGCTCTTCATTACTGTTTATCTTAAGAATGACAACCTGATTTCATCTCAAACTGTTGAAATTTTATCCACTTATTGTTGATTCACATTAATGTTGATCCATCATCTATCACTGATAATTTGACCTCTTATGTAACTCTGCCGCTAGGGCTCACGTCTCATCGGGGACATCTGGAGTAATTAGATTGATCCACGTAGGGGTGATACTATACTTCCATAACCATATTTTATAGCATCCTAATGTGACTCACCTTACATGGGTACTTTAATCCCATACAATTCATGAAATCCTCTTTAAGTCATTACTCAATCGAAGGCCCAAACGTCATCCTTTATATATCACAATCACACCCTCATTCTATTACCAGGGTAGCATTCTATCTCTTCTAAATGCTACTAGTCTTATACTCCTTTGAGTTCATTCAGTCTATACTAAGCTTTCTACAACTTAGAGAAACCATCAGCTCCCTTGTTTTCACGGGTTTAATCCTGAGGATTTTCGTCACCTTCTCACATGCCCTTTCTTATCCTTACTCCTGTCTTTCTAAAACCTTGTCGTTCTATCATACTTTATCTTGCGACCGATTTCCTTATGCTTTTTTGGAACATCAAGAGAGACATCACATCGTTTCTAACTCTTCTTTTACTCTCTTAACTAGACCTCTTGATACCTAGAAACCATAGGCTGGAAGATATGCCACTGACGATGCCGCTATCAAGTATGGATATTGAATCCTCGCGCTTCTAGCTTTTTATCCGAAGTATGGACTATTCACAACCTTCTGCATTTGAGTATCTCGTATGTTGTTCACCTTTACCCTACTTACCTTAAAGTCTTGCATCACATATTCTATCTCTTTCATGACCTCCCTTCCACATAGGTATAATTCACATCCACAACTTGAACTTCTTTTATAATGCTTCCACCGCTTTACATCATTCGGTGAGAGCTTCATACTAAGTTCTTATGAGGCTGGTACTCTTCTAACTGGCTTTATCGTAGAGCCGTTATAAAATATGGCTATTGTATTTGTTACTCCCACATTTTTGGATGTTAATGTTTCGACGTAACTTACTCGACGTAAGCACGGGAGTGAGATAATGTTGAGAATATAAGCATTTTTCTATTTTAAACAAGTGATGAGTAAATTCGTGAAGGTGAGAGGGTAAGCAAATAGAAGAAAATAAATTTGGTCGAAGTTGGACATCTTGGGATAAAATACGGTCTAAACTATAATGCCCGGTATTTATGGACTTGTGCCATACAAGGTACCACATGACCATGATAGTAGGGTACATAAAGTGTGATAAAAATGAGTAGTATTTTAAATAATTTGAGATAATTCTTAATTATGTGGATAATATGTTAATTATTGGTTTAATGGGAGATTAGCAAGATAATTAAGAATTTGTGGATAAGCCTAAAAGCCCTCCCCCCTCCCTAACGTGGTAGAAAGTTTTGGCCAAATTACTGACTCTTAATTCATGTAATTTGGTGGCTCAATTAGAGGGTTTGTGGAAAACGTCATCAAAGTGCGGGGCCCACACCCACTAATACAAAAGACTTATTGAATTCACAAAATAAGATACTTACATTCTCTAAAGTGACGGATGAACTTCAGCAAAGAAAAGTTATACAAGATTAGATCAAATTCAAAAGAGAGATATATCTATCTTCATAACAACATAAATAGCTTCAGCAAGGGATTCATACGAGACTTCCTAGCATAATAGTAACGGGATTTTGCGACTCTAAGGGAGCTTTGTGCAATATTTCTCGAGAATATCATACGGATTTTTCCCTACTTCGATCCGTCGTTACATGTTTTATCACAAAAGACGTGTGTTAGAGGAATTTTCAAGAGAATCGGATCAAGTATGTTAAGGCTATCCCTTCTCTCTTTTTGGCATGATCCATACAATAAAAACGAAACGAACAAATGCACAACTTCCATAAATGACTCTATTCATAAAAATACTAGAGATGCCTATGTTATTGATTTCCCATGTGTCTTATTATTTTATCATATGTTCATGGGTCTTAGAAAATATGTAAGTTGATAAAGTTTATTTCATGATATTAATCAAAGGCATACTGGTCTTATGACGTTCTGAGATATTTTATTGACATACTTCTCATGTATTACATTCATTTACATTGACCCATGACCAGACGATGTTATATATGCGTATATATGTATATAATATGTATATGGGATATGGGAAAAGGTTACGGCGTTATATACGCACCACCACCTGATCAGCTGGTATACGTTGATGATTTGACCACAGTGGACCAGATGATATGATGGGATCCCCTCAGAGGCTTGATGATGTTATGAACGCATATACCCATGCATGGTATGACATTTATACGCATATGCATGACATTATAAGTATTAAATTATTCACAGATCTATTTAGACTTACATGTTGAGTCTTTTCTCCATGTTTCTCTCATGTCTATTGATTTTGGTTCCTTACATACTCGGTACTTTATTTGTATAGACGTTCCATTTGTCAGGGGACGGTGCGTATCATGCCCGCAGGTCCTGCTAGACAGGTCGAGAGTCCTCCATTTGCTCCGGAGTTTCTTATTTGGTTAGCATGATTCAAACGTGTATTGTTTAGTATTGTGGGGACCTGTCCCGACCTTTATGGTATTTATCTACTCTTAGAGGCTTGTAGACATATGACATGTACGTAAAAGATTGTATGGCCTTGTCGGCCTATGTTTAGTGTACGAGTGATCATTTTGGTCTTATAGGCCTGTATGTCTTATGTATAAGTTGGTATTACATGTTTTATTCTAATTATCCCACGGAAGTTTCATCTCATTTACCTATGATAGCATGATACGAAAAGATATGTTATGTTGGTATTCGGTTGAGTAAGGTACTGGGTGCCCGTCGCGGACCATCATTTTGGATCGTGACAAAAGTGGTACCAGAGCAGTTCTGTCGTTGGGAGTCTACAAGCCATGACTAGTAGAGTCTTGTTTATGGGTGTGTTGTGCACCACACTTATAAGCAGGAGGCAACATGGCATTTAGGACTGCCACTCTTTCTTCTTACTCTAGATCGTGTGGTAGAGCTCACTTATAAGAATTCAAACTCCTAACTTCTAGTTTATTCGTAATAAGACTATACATACATCCAAAAAGATAGTTGGTAAGAGATTGCATGTGGATTTGGAAGAGTTGAGTAATAGGAACTCGATTTTTGCATCATGCTTATGATGGATAATATGAGGTATTCAGAATATTATGTGAGTACTAAGATGTGTAAGCTTCTTAATAAGGATCCCTAAGGCAAGAATATCTATCTACTCTTATAGTAAAAAATGAATAAGAGAATCAAAAGGTAGACACAAGTTTCAACAAGTAAAAGAAGCAAGGTGAAGAAGAGTACGAAGTACCCAGTTAGTAAAGATGAACATTATCTACAATTCAGGAAGAGAGATATAAGAATTTTGAGTTACCTTCAACAGTAACAGAGGTATGTATAATTGGTTACACCCATTTCAGTTTTGCTCTATGGGGGCTAACAGGTGTAGTTTAAGAGAAGGACGGGATATCAGGATCCGACTGGGGTTAGAGTGACCCAAAATGGTCGATGGATTGTTTTCGTTAGTTGACATTTCCGAAGGATATTGCAAATGTGCTAATAGATCTCCTTGAGAGACACCCAACTAATGCACTCTAAAATAGTACAGCTATATATGAATACTACAAAGATAGGCACTAGAAGCCTGGAAGGGATATATATTACCTTAGTGTAGCTCCCGTCCCTAGTAGAGCGAAAATGGTAAGCAACTCGAAGAGCCAGGGAATGGAGCAAGGGAAGCTAAAAGCAAAAAAATGTATTGTTGAAGTTTTCAGAATAAAGTGATAGACAAAAATAATAGCAGGGAAATAAGAAGAGACTCAATGAAGCATTATGACTAAGATGTGATACATGGATGACAACGCTAAATAAAAATAAAAATGACAGTATTACAGAGTTTATAGACAAGGGAAGGAACATATGAGAGGTGACAGGCCTTGAGGCAACAAAAGAGTATAGGTCATAAAATCACATCCCCATTTCCAGAAATAAGTTTGTGACTCTAACGTGATTACCAGAAGGAAAAGTTAGTCCCCATAGTAATAGAAATCAGTATGGATTGGTGAACAAGATAAACTAAACATGAATTAGGGACTGAGTGATTTGATAATAGTCGGCATCATGAGAATTTCAGATTGCATTCCGATGATAAAAAAATAGACGACAGAAGAATAACCCTTGAAGGTCATTTAGGAAGACGCTTCTCTAAAGCAAGCAATGCCAGCAAAGTTAATCTTAAGGGACTATGTGTGCCAGCTACACTAAGTGTCACCCTCGTGGGTAAGGAATTTTATATCCTTAGTACAGAAGGATTACCGCAAGGCGGTTAAGGGTCATCGTTGATGTGAAAAGATGCCAAGAAGGAAGAGGTAAAACATCTATAGGTAGATCGTCGTGGCTATAAATTTTAGTACTCCCCTAAAGGGGGGAATATGGAATAATGTGGCATTAAGTCAGAGTTAAGTGGTTCTAGCAACTATGGAATGGTAAAGGAGAAATGCGATAAAAATGAGGAAGGAATGATATTGCACTTACCCAAATCCTACCGATATGTTATGACTCCAGAACATTATGTAAGTACAATGATGGGGAAACGCAGTAAGGGTTTCTCCCTAATGTTATTGATAAATAAGTGTGAATGAACACTTGAGACATAAGCAGCTAGTTCGAGGTAAGTTAAGACAAAGAAAATAACGGAAGAGAGATTACACGGAATATAGATATGAGAATGGACCAACGAGTAGTTAGTAGTTGGTTCAGTAAGAGCCTCGTTATGTCTAGACAAAAGGATACAAACAAATCAACAGATCGTGCATAGTGAACCCAACATGGAGAATTCAGTATCGCAGATATGACATCGTGACCCTTGAGAAATATTCGGATAGGAGTTGGGGTATTTAAAGGTACCGTATGAGGGTTACAAAAATAAAAGAGAGTGCCACTAGGAAGATAGTCAAAACATCAGTTCAGAAGCAACCCTACAAGTACAAGGGCATGGAGGTAAATAACTACAGATAATTATAGGCGCAGAAGGACATCAAAAATTCTGTCGAGTATATGATGTGATAAGTTCACAACTTTACAAAAGTGAGAGGGTCCTCCCTAAGTACTACAATGAAAGACTAGCTGAGGAAATAAGGAAGAAGGCTTCAACCTAAACATAGTAGCTTGAAGAAAAAAATGGTCATATGAAAATAGTCCCGCTACAACATGGTATGCACTCCATAAGAAAGTATCACCTACCGTGGCTAATGAACGGAAAGTAAAATAAAAAGTAATATTCGAGATAATATGAGTTGCACAAAGATTATGGCATGCGTCTGAACTAAGATAAGCTAAGTATGCATGCAACAAGGAGGCAAAAAGACAAGGAAAAGTAACAGCTTACGTTTAAAGAAAGATGAGGGTGGACGAAAGGAATTATTCGATCAATGATCCAGAGTCGGCTACGTTATGAACGCACCTAAGATTTCAGAGTAATATCCATGAAGCATATATGTTGAAAATCATACAGTCGTATAAGATTTTAGTATAAGTTAAAAGAAAGAATTGAGCCCGGGTCATAGACAAAGGATTAAATTGTTAGAAGATTGTACGATGGATATTCCATAGTGTCTGTGAAGGGATAAAGAAATAACTAATACCATGAGCCGCAGATCAGAAGATAGCTTAAGCTTACCTAAAGGCTGATCAGAGGGAAGAGGAAACTAAAGAGTTATATCAACCAAGTACGTCAGGAATCTGATTATTGGACCCTGAAAATTATAGAAATCGTGATTGAAAACACTGCAGAATCACTTTTAATATCATAGGTACAAGAGAGATGGTACAACAACCATATTTTATAACGGCTCTATGATAAATCCAGTTAGAAGAGTACCAGCCTCATAAGAAGTCAGTATGAATCTCTCATCAGATTGTGTATACACCAGAGGTGCAAGTATTATAATAGAGTTTCAAGTTGTGGATGTGAATTATACCTATATGGAAGGAAGTTCGTGAAAGAGGTAGAAGATGTGATGCGATATTTTAAGGTAAGTAAGGTAAAGGTGAACAATGTATGACATACTCAAATGAAGAAGGTCGTGAATGGTCCATACTGGGGATAGAAGGCTAGAAGCGCGGGGATTCAACATTCAGGAATGATAGCAGCGTCGTTAGTGGCTTATCTTCCAGCCTATGGTTTCTAGGTATCGAGAGGCCTAGTCAAGAGAGTAAAGAAGATTTAGAGACGATGTGGTGTCTCGCTTGATGTTACATAATAACACAATAAAATCTATGGTGCAAGCAAGTTGAAACAAGGTTGCGAGTAGTATAAATATATATGTGTAGGTCGCAAGCTAAAGTATGGTAAAGCGACAAGGTTTTAGGAAGACAGGAATAAGGATAAGAAAGGGCGAGTGAGAAAGTGATGAGAATGGATAAGTCCTCAGGATTAAGCCCATGAAAACAAGAGAGTTGATGGTTTCTCTAAGTTATAGAAAGCTCAGTATAGCCTGAATAAACTCAAAGGAATTACTCATCATAAGTAGCATTTAGATAAATGATGACATTTGGGCCTTCAATTGAGTAATGATTTCAAGAAATAAAAAGAAGGGATTCATGAATTGTACGGGATTAAAATACCCACATAAGGTAAATCACATTGGGATGCTATGAAATACGGTTATTGAAGTATAGTATTGCCCCTAGGTGGATTAATCAAGTCACTTCAGATATCCCCCGATGAGACATAAGCCCCGCTGACAATGTATTACGTAAGAGGTTTCAAGTTATCAGTAGTAGATTGCAGATCAACATTCAGGTGAATAGACCATCACTCTTATAGTTGAACAGTAATGAAGAAGCATTAAGGACTTAGATTTATACATATAGGATAAGCAACGAGAGTAACCTGAAGTTTGGTAGCAGACCTTAGCAACGATAAATCGAAGTAAGAGTTATGGTATAGTATGACCTATCTAGAGGCAGTAAAGTCATACGGATAGATAACTAGGTCTATGAAGCAAGATATACCAATATTCGTAAGTTCAACAAAGTACCGAGCAAAGAACATCAGTATACCTATAGATGCCCAGAGGGATATCTTGTCAAGATCTGTATATGTTTACAAAGTGAGGCATAGATATTGGCTAAAAACTGGAGGAAAAAGGAAAGAAGAGTCGCATAAGCGCACTTACAAGGTTAGAGTCGTACATGATGCATGATAGAAGGTAGGAACAGTTACGAGATTAGAAGGTCCGACTACAAGTCGTGGTGTGAGAAAGAGGCCTAAAGGGGGGAATGCCCTGGCCCTTGGATTTATTCACAAAACAATTACCTAGCTGGAAAGAAGAGTACTAAAGTATTCACAAGAACTATAAGTTATGATAATGATAAGTGCATCAATCAACATTGGAGGAAGAATGTTGCAAAGAGGGGAATGATGGTACATCCTGCATTTTCGGACGTTAAAGTTTCATCGTAAGTTAATCGACATAAGTGCGGAAATGAGATTATCAGCATTTTGCTATTTCAAAGAAGTGATGAGTAAATTCGTGAAGGTGAGAGAGTAAGCAAATCGAAGAAAATAAATGTTGTCAAAGATGGACATCTTGGTATAAAATACGGCCTAAGTTATAATACCCTATATTTACGGACTTGTGCCATACAAGGTACCCCATGGCCGTGATAGTAGGGTACATAAAGTGTGTTAAAAGTTAGTAGTATTTTAAGTAATTTGAGATAATTCTTAATTATGTGGATAATTGGTTGATTATTGGTTTAATGGGAGATTAGCAAGATAATTAAGAATTTGTGGATAAACCTAAAATGCCCTCCAACGTGGCAGAAAATTTTGGCCAAATTAATGACTATTAAGTCATGTAATTTGGTGGCACAATTAGAGGACTTGTGGCTAAAGTCATCAAAGTGTGAGGTCCACGCCCACTAAAAAAGAATTCTTTAATTCACAAAATAAGATACTTAATCCTCTAAATTGAATGATTAACTTCAGCAAAGAAAATTTATAAAGATTAGGATCAAATTCAAAAGAGAGATATAGCTATCTTCGTGACAATGTAAATAGCTTCAGCAAGAGATTCATACGAGACTTCCTAGCATAATAGTAACGGTATTTTACGGCTCTAAGGTAGTACGGTATAATCTTTCTGAAGAATATCATACGAATTTTTTCCCTACTCTGATCTGTCATTACGTGTTTTATCACAAAATACGTGTGTTAGAGGATGTGACAAGAGAAGCGGCTCAGGTATGTTAAGACTATCCCTTATTTATTTTTGGCATGATCCATCTGATAAAAATGAAACGAGCAAATGCATAACTTCCATAAATGACTCTATTCATAGAAATATTAGAGATGCATATGTTCTTGATTCCCCGTGTGTCCTATTATTCTATCATCTACTCATGAGTCTCAGAAAATATGTAAGTTGATAAAGTTTATTTCATGATATTAATCAAAGTCATAATGATCTTATGATGTTCCGAGAGATTTTATTGACGTACTTCTCATGCATTGCTTTTATTTACATTGACCCATGACCAGATTGCGTTATATACGCGTATCTATGTATATAATCTGTATATGGGATATGGAAAAGGTTACAGAGTTATATACGCACCACCACCTGATCAGCTGGTATACGTTGATGATTTGCCCACAGTGGCCGAGATAATATCATGGGATGCCCTCAGAGGCTTGATGATGTTATGAACGCATATACCCATGCATGATATGACATTTATATGCATATGTATGACATTATAAGTATTAAATTATTCATAGAGCTATTCATACTTACATGTTGAGTCTCTACTCAATGTTTCTCTCATGTCTACTACTTACTGATTTTCATTCCTTACATACTCAGTATATTATTTGTACTGATGTCCTGCTTTCCTTAGGACGCTGCGTTTCACGCCTACAGGTCCCAATATAGAGGTCGAGAGTCCGCTAAGTAGGCTATCAACTCAGCGGAATATGTTGGTGCACTCCATTTTCTCCGGAGTTGCTTATTTGGTCAGTATGATTTGGACGTGTATTGTTTAGTATGACGGGCCCCTGTCCCGACCTTTATGATATTATCTACTCTTAGAGGCTTGTAGACATATTTCATGTACGTAAAATATTGTATGGAATTGTCAGCCTATGTTTAGCGTACGAGTGATCATTGTGGTCTTATAGGTTCGTATGTCTTATGTATAAGTTGATATCACATATTTCATTCTAGTTATCCCACGACACCCTTTCCATCTCATTTACCTATGATAGCATGATACGAAAAGATACGTTATGTTGGTATTCAGTTGAGTAAGGTAGTGGGTTCCCGTCGCGGCCCATCATTTTGGGTCGTGACAGTATTTTCTCTCTTATACCTTTGATATTAAGAGTGATTCTACAATCTTCTCAATCATGATGTCCATAATTTCCTAGGTCCAATAATCAAACTCCTGATTTACATAGTTGATATAGCTCTTTAGTTTCCTCTTTTCTCTGATCAACCTTTATGTAGGCTTAAGTTATCTTCGGATCTGCGGCTAATGGTATCAGTTATTACTTTATCCCTTCATGGACGCTATGGATATCCATGATACAACCTTCTAACAATTCAATCTTTTGTCTATGACATGTGCTCAATCCTTTCTTTTAACTTATATCGGAATCTTCTACGACTGTATGATTGTCAAAATATATGCTTCATGGATAATACTCCTAACTCTTAAGTGCGTTCATAACGTAACAAACATTGGATTATTGATCGAATTATTCCTTTCGTTCATTCTCAGATTTCTTTAAACGTAAGCTATTACTTTTCCTGGTCTTCCTGCCCCATTGTTGCGTGCATACTTAGCTTATCTTAGTTCCCACGCATGCCGTAGTTTTCGTGCAACTCATATGATCTTGAATATTACTTCTGATTTTACTTATCGTTCATTAGCCACGGTAGGTGCCACTTTCTTTTGGAGTGCTTACAATGTTGTTATGAGACTGTTGTTACATGACCATTTCCTCTTTAGGTCATTCTGCTTAGGTTGAAGCCTTCTTCCTTATATACTCAGCTACTCTTTTATTGTAGTACTATGGGAGGACCCTCTTACTCTTGTAAAGTTGCGATCTTATCACATCGTATACTTGATGAAATTTTTGATGTTCTCCCTCGCCTATAATTATCCGTAGTTACTTATCTCCACGTCCTTGTTCTTGTAGGGTTGCTTCTGGACTAATATTTTGATTGTCTTCCCAGTGGCACTCTCTTTTATTTCCATAACACTCATACGGTATCTTTAACTATCCCAACTCCTATCTGAATATTTCTCAAGGTCACGATGTCATATCTGCGAGACTGAATTCCCCATGTTGGGGTTCACTCTGTTTATCTTGCACGATCTATTGATTTGTCTGTATCCTCTTGCCTAGACATAACTAGGCCCTTCCTAAATTAACTACTAACTACTCGTTGGTCCATTCTCATATCAATATTCTGAGTAATATTTCATGGGTCATTTCCTTTGTCTTAACTCCCTACTGGCTCCTTATCTATCAATAACATCTCAGGCAAGAACCCTTACTTCCTCTCCTTGACATAATGTTTGCATAATGTTCTGGAATCGTAGCATATCATTAGGATTTGAGTAAGTGCAATCTCATCCCTTTATCACTTTTATCGCATTCTTCCTTTACCACTCCATAGTTACTAGAACCAATTAACTCCGACTTAATGACACATCAGTCCATATCCCCCCTCCTCTTTATGGTAGTACTAAGAGTTGGAGCTACGACAATATACCTATAGATGTTATACCTCTTCGTCCTTGGCGTCTTTTCACATCATCGATGACCCTTACTCGCCTTGTGGTAATCATTCTGTACCAAAGATAACAAAATTCCTTACTCGCGGGGGTGACACTTAGTATAACTGGAACATACAGTCTCTTATGCTTAACTTTGCTCACATTGCTTGCTTTAGGGAATCGTCTTCCTGAATGACCATTCTCTGAATTTCTCATGAATTTTTTTCTGTTGTCCATTATGTTATTGTCGGAACGAAATATGCAATTCTCATGATGTCGACCATTATCAAATCACCCAGTCCCTAATTCATGTTTATTTTACCTTGTTCGCCAGCCCATACTGATTTGTATTACTCAGGGGTCTAACGTTTTCTTCAGGTAATCACGTTAGAGTCATGAACTTATTTCTCAAAATGAGGATATGACTTTATGGCCTATATTCTTTTGTTGTCTCAAGGCCTGTCACCTCTCATCTTTTCCTTCACTTGACTATAGACTCTGTAATATGTTCATCTTTTGATCTACCGTTGTCTTCCATGTATCACATCTTACTCATAATGCTTCATTAACTCTCTTCTTATTTCCCTGCTAACATTTATGTCTATCACTTTATTCTGAAAACTCCAATAAGACATTCTTTTACTTTTAGATCCCCTTTCTCTATCCACTAGCTCTTCGGGTTGCCTAACATTCTCTTTCCACTAGGGACGGGAGCCAAACTAAGGTAATATTTATCCCAGCGCCTATCTTTGTAGTACTCATATCTAGATGTACTATTTTAGAGTGCACCATATGGGTGTCTCACAATGAGATCTATTAGCACATTTGCAATATTCTTCGGGAATGTCAACAACACAACCAATCCATCCACCATTTTGGGTTACTTTACCCCCAACTGGATCCTGATATCCCGTCCTCCTCTTAAACCATATATGTTAGTTCCCATAAGGTATAACTGAGATGGGCGTGGCTAATTGTACATATCTTTGTTACTGTTGACGGTAACTCAAAATGCTTATATCGCTCTTCCTTAATTGTAAATAATGATCATCTTCACCAACTGGTTACCTCGTACCCTTCTTCATATTGCTTCTTTTACTTGTTGAAATTTGTATCTATCTTCTGAATCTCTCATTGCCTTTCACCATAGAGGTGGATAGATATTCTTTCCTTATCAAGAAGCTTACACGTCTTAGTACACACATGTTTTGCTGAAGGCCTCACATTTATCCATCATAGGAATATTGCAAACTCGAGTTCCTCTAACTCAACTCTTCCACAGTTATAACTCTTAACCGTCTTTCTGGACGTAGGTATCGTTGTATTACGAATATAATAGAATTTAGGAATTTCAATTTCTACGACTGAGCTCTACCACACGATCTAGAGTAATAAGAAAGAGTGACAGTCCTAATACCCTGTAGCCTCCTGCCTATAAGTGTGGTGTACGACACACTCCTAAACAAGACTCTATTATACACGGCTTGTAGACTCCCTAGGACATACCTGCTGTGATACCACTTTTGTCACGACCCAAACCGATGGGCCGCGATGGGAACCCAGTACCTTACTTAACCGAGTACCAACATAACGTATTTTTCGTATCAATCTATTATAGGTAAATGAAATAGAATAAAGCATGAGGGAATACAAACTTATACATATGAAATTTTGGCCTATAAGACCAAAATGATTACTCGTCACTGAACATAGGCCGACAAGGCCATACAATCTTTCATATACATGGCATATGTCTACAATCCTCTAATAGTACATAAACGTCATAAGGCCGGGACAAGACCCCGACATACCAATCGATACGTGTTCAATGCATACTGACCAAATAGGCAACTCCGGAGCAAATGGAGCGCACCAACACCTTCCGCCGAACTGATAGCTTACTTTGAGGGCTCTCAACCTGTCTATTGGGACCTGCGGTCATGAAACGCAGCATCCCCAGGCAAAAGAGACGTCAGTACAAATAACGCACCGAGTATGCAAGGAATAAAAATCAATAAACAATAGACATGAGAGTAACATAGAGTAAAAGACTCCACATGTAATTTTGAATAACTCTGTGAATCTTTAATATTTATAATGTCATGCATATGCGTATAAATGTCATACCATGCATAGGTATATGCGTTCATAACATCATCAAGCCTCTGAGGGCATCCTATCATATCATCTCGGCCACTATGGGCAAATCATCAACCTATACTAGCTGATCGGGTAGTGGTGCGTAAATAACGCCGTAACCTTTTCCAATAGATAACACGTATATATCGTCATCTGGTCATGTACAAATGAATGCAATGCATGAGAAGTACGTCAATAAAATCTCTCGGAATGTCATAAGACCATTATGCCTCTGATTAATATCATGAAATAAACTTTATTGACTTACGTATTATCTAAGATCCATGATTAGACAATAGAATATTAAGACATATAGCGAATCAAGAACATAGGAACTTCTAGTAATTCTATGAGTAGAGTCATTTATTGAAGTTGTGCATTTGCTCGTTTCGTTTATAGCGTATGGATCATTCCAAAAGAAAATAAGGGATAGCCTTGATATAGATGAGCCGATTCTCTTGACAATCCTCCAACACACGTTAACCGCGACAAATCACATAACGGCGGATCGAAGTAGGGGAAAATCCGTATGATATTCTTGAAAAAGATTGCACAGTACTCCCTTAGAACCGCATATCCCGTTGCTATTACATTACATAGTCTCGTATGATGTTTTTGACTTTCATCTGATAGCTTAGCAAACATAAGCATATCACTTCTTAATGATATGGGAAAATCTTTTATAATTGTTGGTTCATTAGAGCTTTTGGTGAAGCTACATCTGTTGCCTTCTAAACAGAAGCATTTTAATGACTTATGTTAGTGTCTTTATCAAAGAGAGTGGGGCCCACTTCAGGATGACTTAGGCACAAGAATCCTCAACATGTGCCACTTTTCCATATGATTCAATAGTCACATAGTTGGGCTTTAATCAAGTTCCCTTGCCTGCCACGTTAAAAGTTCCTTAGGCTTATCCAAGATTATTATTAATTATCCACTAATCTCTTGACTCACTTGTTAATCTCCCATCAACCACTAATTAACCAATTACCCATATAATTAAATATTATCTCAAATTAATTAAAATACTACTTACTTTTGACATACTTTATACACCTTACTATCATGGTCGTGTGGTACCTTGTATGACATTAGTCCATAAATACCGGGTATTAAAGCTCGGATTGTATTTTATCTCAAAATGACAAACTTCGACGAAACTCCGAAGAAACTCATTTTCTTCGATTTACTTACCCTCTCACCTTCACGAACTTGTTGAAATAGAATAATACTCATAACCTCAAAAATAATCTCATTCCCGAGCTTACGTCGATTAACTTACGACGAAACTTCAACATATAAAAATGTGGGATGTAACATCTCATTTTCGAGATTTCATCAATTTACTTATGGCGTACTTTACGTATGAAAACATGGGGTGTAACACATAGATTTTCTTGTGTTATTCTGGAAAATCAAGTGAGATATCACATCGTGTCTACCTCTTCTTTACTCTCTTAATTAGACCTCTTGGAACCTAGAAACCATAGGGTGGAAGATATGTCACTAATGACACTGTTATCATTCCTAGATACTGAATCCCACCGCTTCTAGCCTTCTATCCAAAGTATGGACTATTCACAACCTTCTGCACCTGAGTATCTCTGTTACACCCCATGTTTTTGTACGTGAAAGTAATCCATACGTAAAATTGATGGATGCTCGAAAATGAGATACTACATCCCGCAATTTTGTATGTTAAAGTTTCGTCGTAAGTTAATCGACGTAAGCTCGAGAATGAGATTATTTTTGAGGTTATAAATATTATGCTATTTCAAACAAATGAGTTTCGTCGAAGTTTTTCAATTTAGAATAAAACACGGTACGAGCTATGATACCCGGTATTTATGGACTAGTGTCATACAAGGTACTACCTGATCATGATAGTAAGGTATATAAAGTGCGTTAAAAGTGAGTAGTATTTTAAGTAATTTGAGATTATTCTTAATTATGTGGATAATTGGGTAATTACTAATTTTTAGTGAGAGATTAACTAATTAATTAAGCATAATTTGGATAAGGTTAAGTGCTCCCAATGTGGCAGCATGTGTGAAGCTTTAATCAAGCCTAAAGTGACTAAGTATGTTATAAGCCTAGGTGGCACCTTGAGAGGGACTCTTGGCTAAGACATAAAAGGCTCTCAAATTCACAAAGATATGGAAAGGGCAACGTGAGTGCTTTAACAAAAGCCATAAAAAACTTCTCAAATTCAACAAAAATCATATAAGATTAGGATTAATTCACAAAGAGAGCAACATGAGTTCTTGGATTTGCAAAGGAAGAATTCACTTTATATCAAATTCACAAGTAAGGGTCTTCAGCAAAGGAATTCATATGAAGTTATACTACGCAATAGCAACGGGATTTGCAATTCTAAGGGAGTCCAATATAATCTTTCTCAAGAACATCATACGGATTTTTCCCTACTTCAATCTGTCGTTACGTGTCTTTTTTCGCAAAAGACGTGTGTTAGAGGGATTGACAAGAGAATTGGCTCAGGTATCTTAAGGCTATCCCTTCTTTCTTTTTGGCATGACCATACAATGCAAACGAAACGAGCAAATGCACAACTTCCATAAATGACTCTATTCATAGAAATGCTAGAAGTTCCTATGTTCTTGATTCCCTATATGTCTTAATATGCTATCGTCTAATCATGGGTCTTAGAAAATACGTAAGTCGATAAAGTTTATTTCATGATATTAATTAAAGGCATAATGGTCTTATGATGTTCCGAGAGATTTTATTGATGTACTTCTCATGCATTGCATTCATTTATACATGACCAGATGACGATATATACGCGTTATCTATTTGAAAAGGTTACGATGTTATATACGCACCACCACCTGATCAGCTGGTATACGTTGATGATTTGCCACAATGGCCGAGATGATATGATGGGATGCCCTCAGAGGCTTGATAATATTATGAACGCATATACCTATGAATGGTATGACATTTATATGCATATGCATGACATTATAAATATTAAATAATTCACAAAGCTATGCAGAATTACATATTGAGTCTTTTACTCCATGTTTTTCTCATGTCTATTATTTACTGATTTTCATTCCTTACATACTCGGCACATTATTTGTACTGACGTCCCTTTTGCCTATGGACGATGCGTTTCATGCCCGTAGGTCCCGATAGATAGATTGAGAGTCCTCCAAGTAGGCTATCAGCTCAGCGAAAGGTGTTGGTGAATTCATTTGCTCTAGAGTTGCTTATTTGGTTAGTTTGATTAGTACATGTATTGATCTGTACGACGGGGACTGTCCCAACCTTTATGATATTTTTGTACTTTTAGAGACTTGTAGACAAATGTCATGTAATGTATATAGATACTTGTATGGCCTTGTCGGCCTATATTTTGAGTATATTAAGGATCATGCCGGCCTTATAGGCTCGTATGTCATATATATAAGTTTATATTATATGCTGGGTCATCCTATGTCGAGTGTTCCCTCATGTTTCATTCTAGTTATCTCATAGTGGCATTTCCATTTAAATTACCTATGATAGTATGATACGAAAGATATATTACGTAGGTGCTCGATTGAGTAAGGTACCGGGTACCCGCCGCATCCCATCGGTTTGGGTCGTGACAAAAGTGGTATCAGAGAAGTTCTGTCCTAGGGAGTCTACAAGTCGTGTCTAGTAGAGTCCTGTTTATGGGTGTGTTGTACACTACACTTATAAGCAGGAGGTTACAGGGCATTTCGCACTATCACTCTTTCTTCTTACTCTAGATCGTATGGTAGAGCTCAGTTGTAAGAACTGAATTTTCTAAACTCTATCTTATTCATAATACAATGATGCCTACATCTAGGAAAACGGTTGGTAAGGGATTGAATGCAGTCATGGAAGAGTTGAGTCAGAGGAACTCGATTTTGTATCATGCTTATGATGAGTAAATGTAAGGTCTCTACCAGATAATGTGTGTACTAAGACGTGTGAGCTTCTGGAAAAGGAGCCCTAAGTCATGAATATCTATCCACCCATATTGTAAAGAGCAACGAGAGATTCAGAAGGTATATACAAGCTTCACAAGTAAAAGGAGAAAGGTGAGAAGGGTACGAGGTATCCAGTTAATGAAGATTATCAGGATTTACAATTCAGGCAAAAAAATATAAGCATTTTGAGTTACCTTCAACAGTTACAGAGGTATATAGAATTGGCCACACCCATCTTAGGATTTAAAATAGAGAAAGACAAAACCTAATTATGAACTAGTTAGATCCCTTGAGTTTACTATCATATACACTAATCAAGGAAGAACACTAATAAGAAACACGGATTAAGTTAAGTAAAAAATGCAATCCAAAACCCCTAGAAGATATATCAACTAGAACAATGAAGTAACATTCAAATACAAAAGATAATCCAAGAGTATGAAGATGAACTCATATATCATAAACCTAACATAGATAATCTAAAATATGGTAAACAAAGAGAAATAAAAGATATACTAAACCTCTCAAAATTTGGTGTTTGTTTATCAATCCATCATCAAAAGCTCCCTTTCAAAATGAGAGGAAAAGACTATTTATACTAAAGTGTTATTTAGGCTAAATAACTAAAATACCCTTAGCTTTATAAGACTAGCCTAAATAGCTAAATTTCTAATATGGCCTTCTTAATCTTGACTCCTTTAAAGCATTAAAATGCTATGATGTTGACTTGAAAATTATCCTCGTTAAGCGTGCTCATTTGGCATGTATCAAATACGGTCTAAGTAATAATACCCGATATTTATGGACTTATGTCATACAAGGTACCACATAAATATGATAGTAAGGTATATAAAGTGTGTTAAAAGTGAATAATATTTTAAGTAATTTGAGATAATTCTTAATTATGTGGGTAATTGGGTAATTATTAGTTAATGGAAAATTAACAAGTTAATTAAGGAAATGAGTGGATAATTATTGAGTGGGAAATTTCCCCCCAATGTGGCATCCACATATGATCCATTAAGTGACTCTTAAATCACTTTGCAAGGTGGAAACATTTAAAGAGAAGAGCCAGTGGATGGAGTAAGGGGAGCTAAAATCAAGAGAATGTCTTGTTGAAATTTTCAGAATAAAGTGATACATATAAATGTTAGCAAGAAATAAGGAGAGAGTTAATAAAGCATAATGAGTAAGATGTGATATACGGATGGAAACGGTAGATAAAAAAAATGACAGTATCAGATAGTCTATAGAGAAGGAAAGGAAAATATGAGAGGTAACAGGCCTTGAAGCAACAAAAGAGTATAGGTCATAAAGTCACATCCTCATTTTGAGAAATAAGTTCGTGAGTCTAACGTGATTACCAGAAGGAAAAGTTAGACCCCAGAGTAATAGAAATCAATATGGATTGGTGAACAAGATAAACTAAATATGAATTAGGGACTGAGTGATTTGATCATGGTCGGCATCATGAGAATTTCATATTTGTCCGGCGATAATAAAATGGACAACAGAAGAAAATTCATGATAAATTCAGAGAATGGTCATTTAGGAAGACGCTTCCCTAAAAGTAAGCAATGTGAGCAAAGTTAAGCTTAAGGGACTGCATGTGCCAGTTACACTAAGTGTCACCCTCGCGAGTAAGGAAATCTGTTATCCTTGGTACAGAAGGATTACCGCAAGGTGAGTAAGGGTCATCGATGATGTGAAAAAATGCCAAAGATGAAGAGTTAAAACATTTATAGGTAGATCGTCATAGCACTAAATCTTAGTAATCCCCTAAAGGGAATATTATGGAGTGATGTGGCATTAAGTCAGAATTAAGTGGTTCTAGTAGCTATAAAATGATATTGGAAGAATGCAATAAAAAATGAGAAAGGAATGAGATTGCACTTATCCAAATCCTACAGGTATGCAACGATTCCATAACATTATGCAGAACGACGTCAAGGAGCGGAAATAAGGGTTCCTGCCCGAGATGTTATTGATAGATAAAGAGCTGGTGTGAGATGTAAGTTAGGACAAAGGGAATAACCCAAGAGGGATTACACGGAATATAGATATGAGAATGGACCAACGAGTAGTTAGTAGTTGTTTCCTGAAGTGCCTAGTTATGGCTAGATAAGAGGTTGCAGACAAATCAGTAGATTGTGCAAGATAAACATAGTAAAACCCAATATAGTAAATTTAGCCTCGCAGTTATGACATTGTAATACTTGAGATATATTCAGATAGGAGTTGAGGAAGCTAAATGTACCATATGAGTGTTACGGAAATAAAAGAGAATGCCACTAGGAATACAGTGGGCCTTCGATTGAGTAATAATTTGAACAAAAAAGGTATTTCATGAATTGTACATGATTAAAATACCCACGTAAGGTGAATAATATTGGGATGCTATGAAATACGGTTATGAAAGCTAGGTATCTCCCCAGGTGGATGAGTCTACTCATTTCACATGTTCCCCGATGAGATGTGAGCCTTAGCGGCAGTGTTGCAAAAGAGGTCAAGTTGTTAGTGATGGACTATGGATCAACATTAAGCTGAATCAACAATGGATGGATCAAAGTTATAAAGTATGAGATGAGATTAAATAAACAGTAATGAAGAATCATTAAAGGACTTATATTTATACATATAGGATAAGCAACGAGAGCAACCTAGAGTTTGGTGGCAGACCTCAATAACGATAGATGAAAGTAAGAGTTATGGTATAGTATGACCTACTTAGATTCAGTAAAGTCATGCAGATAGATAACCGAGCCGATGAAATAAGATATAGAAATATTTGTAAGTTCGACAAAGTACCGAGCGAAGAACTTCAGTATACCTATAGATTCCCAGAGGGACATCTTGTCAAGTTTTGTATACGTTTACAAAGTAAGGCCTAAAGATTGCTAAAAGTTGGAGGAAAAAGGAGAGAAGAATCGCATAGGCGCACTTACAAGGTCAGAGTGTACAGGTTGCATGATAAAAGGTAGAATCAGTTACAAGATTGAAAGCACTCTGACCACAAGTCGTGGTGTGAGAAAGAGGAGTAAAGGGGGGAATGCCCTGTACTTTGGATTTATTCACAGAACAGTTGCCTTGATGGCAAGGAGAATACTAAAGTATTCGCAAGAGCAATAAGTAATGATAATGATAAGTGCACCAGTCAACATTCGAGGACGAACGTTCCAAAAGGGGGAATGATGTTACATCCTGCATTTTTGTACTTCAAAATTTCGTCGTAAGTTAATCAACGTAATCTCGAGAATGAGATTATTTTGAGATTATAAGTCTTATGGTATTTATAACAGATGATAAGTAAATTCATAGGTGAGAGGGTAAGCAAATCAAAGAAAATGAGTTTCGTTTAAGGTTGTTTTTTTGGAATAAAATACCGATACAGATTCGCTCTGAGAACATGGATAATGCAAAAATACACGGAATCAAAAAGATAGTAGATTAGGGTTTAAAATAGAGAAAGACAAACTTAACTATGAACTAGTTAGACCCCTTTACTATCATAAACATTAATCGACGAAGAACACTAATAAGAAACACAGATTAAGCAAAATAAAGAATGGAATCAAAAGCCCCTAAAAGATATATCAACTAGAACAATGAATTAACATTCAATACAAAAGATAATCTAAGAGCATGAAGATAAACTCATACATGATAAACCTAACATAGATAATCTAAAAATATGGTAAATAAAGAGAAATCAAACATACCCTAAACCTCTCAAGGTTTGGTTTTTGTTTATCAATCCATCATCAAAAGCTCCCTTTCAAAATGAGAGGAAATGACTATTTATACTAAAGTTTTATTTAGGCTAAATAACTAAAATACCCTTAGTTTTATAAGACTAGCCTAAATAGCTAAATTGCTAATATGGCCTTCTTAATCTTGACGTATTTAAAACACTCCAATGCTATGATGTTGACTTGAAAACTATCCTCGCTAAGCGTGCTCATCCGGCATGTATCATCCTTCCCCCCTGAAAGAAATTCGTCCTCGAATTTGGACCTTGCAAAAC
This sequence comes from Nicotiana paniculata, assembly GCA_005239505.1. Classification (NCBI taxonomy): domain Eukaryota; kingdom Viridiplantae; phylum Streptophyta; class Magnoliopsida; order Solanales; family Solanaceae; genus Nicotiana; species Nicotiana paniculata. Next base: position 103,435 of record ML345697.1, on the reverse strand, counting down.
CAAGAATGGGACACATATAAGTATCAAGTCAATCACAATCAAAGCATAGTATATCCAAGCTAAAAGATCAAAGTTTTCAATCTTGCACTCAAAAGCAAAACTCTTATGATATAACCAAGTGTCATAATCTAGAAAGAATACATCTTCAACACAAATGACACAAGCTTGACTATAAGAAAAATAATATCCATGAGAAGAATCAAGAGAAAGTAAAGTTCCATTCCTCCAACAAAATCCTAATATTGTAAAAATCCCAACAAGTTGCAAACTTTTATGGTGTAACCAAGTGTCATAAGAAGCAATAGAAATCATACTCTCCAATCCAAAGAAAGATGAAACAATTTCGGGGCCAAAAACAAACTTTAATCCCCAAGTGTCCCCATACTTTCCAACAACAAACTCACATAGCAACTTAAGAGATATGCCAACATAATGAATCACCATTAAGAGAATATCAAAATACTCAAATTTATGAATCTCTACCTCAATGGCCTTAGATAAACACAAGATAAGCATTAGCCAAATGTACATACCATTCTTGCTTTCGGGTAAAAGAAAAAACTCTTGACAAATGATATGCCAAAATGTTAGTTCAAGGCTTTCCTTACCTTTAGCAACTTTTCCTTGCCGAACCTTCACAAAATAATGAATAAAGTTAGGTTCTTTTTGCTCACAATGATCAATCAAACCACCAAAAGAAATATTCTTACCTTTTCTCATAGAAGCATTAGCAAAATCTAACGAGAATGTTCTTTCAAAAGTAGGAATAAGATAAGTAAAGCAATTAATACTAGTGCTAGCATCAAAAACTTTACTTTCCTTTTTACGCTCAACCAAATCATCCCCACATTCACATTTGCTCATTTCATCATAAAAATTGAATCTTTCTTCTACAGGAATGGAACTAAAATCAAAGAATTCATCAACACATTCTTCTTGACTCGTTTCTTCATAAAGTTCAAAACTTTCTACCAAGAAAGTTAAAGTGGAGTCAAAGGAATCATCACATGCATCATCCCATAAATGTGGGCTATCATAAGACTCAACATCATCATTAGCTAAAGAGTCATTAAACAAAGAACTAGAGTCATCCAATAATCCACAAAAATTCTTAGCTAGTTGCAAGCCACAATTATTTTTTTTTCCCAAGATAAAGAAATATCAAACTCAACAATATCATAGCTATCTTTCAAACTCAAAGTGTCACCAAAATCAACTAAAGTATCAAGAGTAGAAGGATAAGCTATTTTACCTTGAAGCACTTCTAAAGTATTCTCTTTACCTTGAACTTACTCAATGAATTTCATAAGTTCTCTTGAAAAGATAGATTGATCTTCTTTCAAGCTTTTCAAAGTAGGTTGAAGGTCACTTGATGGCTCCTATCCAAAAGTCCCTACACAAGATACAAAACAACTAAAGAAAGAAAAAACGTTAGTAGCATTACAATAAAGAAAATCCTCACTCTCTTTTTGTTTTCCTTCTTTCTTTTTTCTCATTTTCTTTTCAAGCTCTTCACTCTTTTCTTGTGACAACTCACTCACTTCACTCCACATTTCCTCTCTTTTTTCTTCCACTCAAAAAGTTGTCAGTTCTCTCCCTCACTTATCTTTCTTTTGTATCTCATCCTTGTTTTTTTTCTTTGCATTTTCAAGGATGTTCTCAAACTCATTTGGCCTTTTCCCCTTTCGTTCACTTCATCCCTCATATTCGTCATTGAAAACTTGTTGGATGTTGTCCAACTCATTCAAGGTCGTATCATGATCATGTTGAAAAATTGGATTGTTAATCATTCGAGCTCTTGAGGTGGTATGGGTGGTGGAGGAGTGAGATTGTCCCTCCTTGGTGGTGCTTGAGTCATATGTTGTGGACGTAGAGTTAGAGGTGGTCTAGGTTGTGGTGAAGGTTGATAATGTTGTAGTTGATGTTGGTAGTGGGTGGTGGATAAGTGTAAGGTGCATTGTAACAAGCATCAAAAGACACAATTTGGCTTGCATAGTGTAAACATCATAATCTCCCTTTCGACTAGGAGAGTGACTTGTGAATTGATTTGCGCTCCAAACTGCATGTCCAATATCTTGCCTTGCCACCAATTTATCCTCAAAGTATTTAAAAATAAAGGAATGCCCCCTTCCATTTAGATAAACCACATACCTATTCCACTTTACATCAATTGGAAGATTATGATCAAGAAACCAAGGTTTTCCCAATCGTACATGGCAATACTTCATAGGGTATACATCACACCAAACCACTTCTTTAAAGTCTCCTTTGGTTATAGTAGCCATCACACCTCTATCAACCAACTCACCCCGAAATTTATAAGGCGATTTCCTTGGAATACAACTCAATCCCAACCATTCAACAAAAGAAAAAGCAATAAAGTTGGTCGCATAGTGAGTACCTATAGAAACAAAACAACCTTCATAGCTTTCTGCATTCGCTATATAATGTCTCAAATTTATCTTTCTCCCACTTTCATCATAAAAGATTTCAACACTTGGAGAAGAACAATCAGTTTCATAAGAAGAACCCACATAACCATCCATACCTCCCTTATAACTCCTTGTACCTACAAAAGAAAACTTAAAGCAAGAAAGTTGGTTAGTCAAAAATAGGACCTTAGAATTGACTCCCTTAGTGTATCACTCAATATATATGTCACTCAACACTTGTGTTTACACTCAAAGGACAAAGGCTTTTGCGACCTTACTCAATTAAACTCACCACTCAAGCCTATTTCCACACAAAGGTATCTAAAAGTTCTCTTCACAACCAATGTTCTCAAATCAATCCAAATAGGCAATCAAGTATCGGTTCAGAATGGAATGTATGTGACACCGAAGAAAGCACAATTAAAAGCTAACGGACTTGAGCCGAATAATTCACAACAAAAATAAAGAGAAAAGCACGAAAGAAATGGTACGAAAAAAGATAAAAAATAAAAAATAAAGCACACAAAGAAAATAGAGCTAAACTCAATATGAACTAATATTAAGTTAATCTAATTGAGAGTTTTAGTTACTACAAATTGGAAAGAAAGAAAAGAAAAGAAACTACAAAATTAGACGATTTTTCAAATTTTGGTCATATTCGCAAAAACTGGCTATTCTGTAAGAGCTGGTCAAATGTGCAATACTGCACAATTGCAATCTGCTGGAACAATTCTGGGCAGAGTTCTCAACTTGCTTCTTTTTCAAACAAATTTCAGCCTCGACTTCAACTGTTCGGCATAGAACTGTGTAGACTGTCACTCAAACTGTAGCCCCAAACTTTAGCTCCAACCCTCTAATTTCCGAACTCAAAATGCCAACTAAAGCTGCAATTTCAGCAACTTAAAGGTGTAGAGTTAGCAGCTTCTTGTCTTGGTCCAAACTAATTTAATTCCTCACCAAAGTATTGTAGAATCAATTAATCTCAAGAAACTAGAAGTCACCTTCAGCTTCTAGCTATTTCACAGCTTAAATGCAGTTCAACAATGGCAGTGCAGTTTTGATATCAAACTGTGTAGAATTCTTGCTCCAAATGTGCAGAAACAGGGCAGACCTTAGGCTGCAACAGTGCAGAAGCTACAGCTATGCAGAAAATATTTTTTAACTGTGCAGAAATCAACTGTAAAGTGCAGAAATTGCAGCTTGAGTAGTGCAATTTTGGCAGTGCAGAAATCAGTCTAAAAATGCAGGTGCACTGGTATCAATTTGTAGGAAAACTGGAGCTAAAACTTGTGCAGAAAGAGTGCAGATTCCAAGCTAAAGCTGTGCATAAACTGGACAGAAACTGCAATAAAACAACCTTTCTCAGCCACACCGAACTTCAGCCGCAATACTGATTCTTCAAGCTCAAGAATGAGTCACAACCAGTGAAAAAAAAAAAGTCAGCAAGTTCAACACAATTTCGAGCATATTACTGGTGCAAACATTGTATTCAACTGCTGCAAAGAATTACTATAAACTGCAATGCTCTTCAACAATCTGAAGTAACTGGAAAAGTACAAGTTCTCTCAACTGGACAGAGAACTCAAGCTGCAGAAAATAGTCTATTCAACCCACAATTGCAGTAGCTAGCTTGATTGGAACAGCATGTAAGGCTAAATCTCCATTCTACATTCAGAGAAATCAACTTTAAAATCAAACAGACCTCTTCCAAGTCAATTCCCAGTCGAATTTCACAATAAGAACTTCAAAGAAGCAGTTAAAACCAATAACAACCTCGAGTCGCTCTTACAAATTCAACTCAATGAGTTTTCAGTTCACAATTCGAGTAATCAATCTCAAATCGCAAAACAAAGATGGATTTTCAAACTTGCAACAGTTAACAACCAGTTAAAACTCAAACAATTCAGTCTCAACCCAGAAATCTAGTCGAAGTTTTAGAGCAACAAGAGCAAAATTTCAGCAGAACTTCAGAAGATATTCAGTTCAAACTTCGACTATAGCAACAGGACACTCTGAAGTGATTTATCATTCTCGCATTCCTTCCAATCAGTAGATACAAATACGAATGTCGGTTCAAGCACAGATAATCAAGTCAAATCCCGAGAAATCAGAATTCAAAGATGAATTTTCAGGTGTCAATTCAAAAGAACAAGCTAAGATCTCCTTAAACTTTCAGAAACAAGCTAAGTTTAAGCTCAGAAATGAAACCTGAATCCTTGCGATGAATAAATTGAAGTTCGTGGCGATAATTCAATTGCAAACGAGTCCTAGAAAATGGAGAACACAGCTGCAATTTTCAGTTGCAAATCAATGGCAGCTGTTCTTCGTCTTCTTGAGAGAATCGACTCCGAAAATACTTCAACATAAAAGCAATTCGAATCAGCTCTACAAATGTTCTTCTTCGATTTACCAGCAGCTTGAATCGACTCGAATCAGTTCGAGAAGTTCTTCAATCGAAACAAGTGTTCTTCGACTGATTCAAGCTCGACTCAAATTCTCCTGGTACACCTCACTAGAAACATCTTCAACTGGCCCCAAACTCTAGCCACAAACTCTCGACAACAGCTCGAACAGAACTCAGAAATCAATTTTTTCAAACATCAGTAAAATTAAAAAAACTCAATGTTCGTCGCCTTCTTCGACTTCGACCCAGAATTCCTCAATCGAAGTAGCCTCAACTCAGCTCTAATCAAACAGAAATTCTCAGTACAAGCTTCACAATATCCCTATAATCAAACCCCAGTAGTTAATTTGTAAGGACAACCACCAAATCAGAAGAATCCAGCTCCGCGTCTTCTCCGAGATTGAATTCGAAATTTATGAACAAAAATATCCTAGCAATCCAGCCCAAATCAATCTCAAACTTCTGATTAATATATCACAATCAACTTTCCGACGAATTTAAACAACACCTAGTAGATTTGGAACCATAATTTTACAGATTCAAAACAAACAAGACTTCGTCGAAGCATCAATGGGAATTTTCGGACTCCCATATTGTCAATTTTTTAACCCTAACTTCGAATTTCAGCTCAAAATCAACATAAACTATCGATTTCAACTGATTTCAACGAATTTCAGTGGAATCAATGCAAAATTTCAAGCACAGAGGAGAACGATGCGAGTCTCAGCATGTATAACTCAAAATAGACGAGCAATATTAAACTTTCAATTTTAGAGTCGGATGAACAGTGATCTTACTTTTTTTTTTTTTTGGAAATTTTGGATTTTTTTTATTTTCTGATTTGTTGATAATCAAAACAAGCAAAGATCCAAGGATTGTTAGAACAATCCAATTTCCCATCGAACAGGAATAATGCAAAAATTCACAGAATCAAAAAGATACCAGATTAGGATTTAAAATAGAGAAAGACAAAACTTAATTATGAACTAGTTAGACCCTTGGGTTTACTAATCAAAAAATAATACTAATCAAAGAATACGGATTAAGCTAAGTAAAGAATACAATCCAAAGCTCCTACAAGATATATCAACTAGAATAATGAATTAACATTCAAATACAAAAGATAATCCAAGAGTATTAAGATACTCATACATGATAAACCTAACATAGATAATCTAAAAATATGATAAACAAAGAGAAAATAAAAAATATCCTAAACCTCCCAAGATTTGGTTATTGTTTATCAATTCATCATCAAAAGCTTCCTTTCAAAATGAAAGGAAGAGACTACTTATACTAAAGTGTTATTTAGGCTAAATAACTAAAATATCCTTAGTTTTATAAGACTAGTCTAAATAGCTAAATTGCTAATATGACCTTCTTAATCTTGACTCCTTTAAAACATTAAAATGCTATAATGTTGACTTGAAAATTATCCTCGCTAAGCGTGCTCATTTGGCATGTATCAAATACGGTCTAAGTTATAATACCCGGTATTTATGGACTTATGTCATACAAGTTACCACATGACTATGATAGTAAGGTATATAAAGTGCGTTAAAAGTGAGTAATATTTTAAGTAATTTGAGATAATTCTGAATTATGTGGGTAATTGGGTAGTTATTAGTTAATGGAAAATTAACAAGTTAATTAAGGAAATGAGTGGATAATTATTGAGTAGAAAATTTTCCCCCAACGTGGCAGCCACATATGATCCATTAAGCAACTCTTAAATCACTTTGCAAAGTGGCAACATTTAAAGAGAAGAGCCAGTGGATGGATTAAGGGGAGCTAAAAGCAAGAGAATGTCTTCTTGAAATTTTCAGAATAAAGTGATACATATAAATGTTAGCGGGAAATAAGGAGAGAGTTAATAAAGCATTATGAGTAAGATGTGATATACGGATGACAACGGTAGATAAAAAAAATGACAGTATTAGAGAGTCTATAGAGAAGGAAAGGAAAATATGAGAGGTAACATGCCTTGAAGCAACAAAAGAGTATAGGTCATAAAGTCACATCCTCATTTTGAGAAATAAGTTCGTGAGTCTAACGTGATTACCAGAAGGAAAAGTTAGACCCCAGAGTAATAGAAATCAATATGGATTGGTGAACAAGATAAACTAAATATGAATTAGGGACTGAGTGATTTGATCATGGTCGACATCATGAGAATTTCATATCTGTGTTCCGGCGATAATAGAATGGACAACAAAAGAATATTCATGAGAAATTCAACGAATGGTCATTGAGGAAGACGCTTCCCTAAAAGTAAGCAATGTGAGCAAAGTTAAGCTTAAGGGACTGCATGTGCCAGTTACACTAAGTGTCATCCTCGCGGGTAAGGAAATTGGTTATCGTTGGTACAGAAGGATTACCACAAAGCGAGTAAGGGTCATCGATGATGTGAAAACACGCCAAAGATGAAGTGGTAAAATATTTATACGTAGATAATCGTAGCATTAAATGTTAGTACTCCCCTAAAGGGCGGAATATGGAGGGATATGACATTAAGTCAGAATAAAGAGGTTCTAGTAACTATAGAATGGTAAAGGAGGAATGCAATAAAAAAATGAGAATGGAAGGGGATTGAACTTATCCAAATCCTACAGATATGACACAATTCCAAAATATTATGAAAGCACGACGTCAAGGAAAGGAAGCAAGGGCTCCTGCCCGGGATGTTATGGATAAATAAGGAACCAGTGCGAGAGGTAAATTTAGACAAAGAAAATAACTCAAGAAAGATTACGCGGAATATTGATATGAGAATGGGCCAACGAGCAATTAGTAGTTTATTCAGGAAGATCCTAGTTATAGATAGACAAGAGGATACAGACAAATCAACAGATCGTTCAAGATAAACATAGTAAAACCCAATATTGCGAATTCAGCCTCGCAATTATGACATCGTGATCTTAGAGAAATATTCAGATAGGAGTTGGAGTAGTTAATGGTACCGTATGAGTATTACGGAAATAAAATAGAATTCCAATGGAAAGACAATCAAAATATCAAGTTTAGAAGCAACCCTACAAGCACAAAGTCGTGGAGGTAAGTAACTACGGATAATTATAGGCGAGGAAGGACATCAAAAATTCTATCGAGTATACGATGTAATAAGCTCGCAACTTTACAAGAGCCAGAGGGTCCTCACTAAGTACTACAATGAAAGACTAGCTGAGAAAATAAGGAAGAAGGCTTTCAACCTAAGCTCAGTGACCTATAGAGGAAATGGTCTTATAACAACATCTCACTACATCATTGTATGCACTCTATAAGAAAGTGGCACCTACGGTGGCTAATGAACGAGAAGTAAAATCAAAAGTAGGATTCAATATCATATGAGTTGCACGAAACTCCGGCATGCGTGAGAACTAAGATAAGCTAAGTATGCACACAACAAGGGGGCAGAAAGACTAGGAAAAGTAACAACTTACGCTTAAAGAAAGCTGAAGGAACGAAAAGAATTATTCGATTAATGATCTAGAGTTAGTTATGTTATGAACACACTTAAGAGTTCGTAGTATCATCCATGAAGCATATATGTTGACAATCATACAACCGTAGAAGATTCCGGTATAAATTCAAAGAAAAAATTAAGCCCAGGTCATAGGCAAAGGATTGAATTGTTAGATGGTGATATCACGGATATTCCATAGCGTCCATGAAAGGCTAAAGTAATAACTAATACCATGAGCCGCAGAACGGAAGATAGCTTAAGCCTACATAAAGGTTGATCAGAGGAAAGAGGAAACTAAAGAGTTACATTAACTAAGTAAATCAGGAGTCTGATTATTGGACCCAGAAAATTATAGTCCTCGTGATTGAGAACATTGCAGAATCACTCTTAATATCAGAGTTACAAGAGAGATAGTACAGTAGCCATATTCTATAATGGCTCTACGATAAATCCAGTTATAAAAGTAGCTCTACGATAAAGCCAGTTAGAAAAGTAACAGTCTTATAAGAAGTCAGTATGAAGCTCCCACCGGATTGTGTATGCACCAAAGGTGCAAGTATTATAATAGAGCTTCAAGTTGTGGATATGAATTATACATATGTGGAAGGGAGGTCATGAAAGAGATAGAAGATATGATGCGTGATTTTAAGGTAAGTAAGGCAAAGGTGAACAACGTACGAGATAATCAGGTGCAAAAGATTGTAAATAATCCATACTTCAGATAGAGGGCTAGAAGCGTTGGGATTCAATACCCAGGAAGGATAGCGGTGTCATTAGTGGCATATCTCCCAGCCTATGATTTCTAGATATGGAGAGTCCTAGTCAAGAGAGTAAAGAAGAGTTAGAGACGATGGGATGTCTCGCTTGATGTTCCAGAATAATATAAGGAAATCTATGGTGCAAGCAAGTTGAAGGAAGGTTGCAAGTAGTATAAATAGATATGTGAAGGTCTTAAGCTAAAGTATGGTAGAGTGACAAGGTTTTAGGAACGAGAGTAACTTGGAGTTTTGGTGGCAGACCTCAGAACGATAGATCAAATTAAGAGTTATGGTATAGTATGACCTACCTAGATGCAGTAAAGTCATGCCGATAGATAACCAAGCCGATGAAATAAGATACAACAATATTTGTAAGTTCGACAAAGTACCGAGCGAACAACTTCAGTATACTTATAGATTCTGATAGCATCCTAGAAAGCTCAAATCTATTCAAAGACAAGGATGAAGCTTTGGAATCTCAAAGAGGTCCTTCAACAAGGTCTCAAGCTAAAAAGTTGCACAACAGGGTCGTTGGACTTCAGGAGCGAACAAGAAGTTGTTAGTTGGGAGGAAGACCCAAAAGATAAAGAATATGAGTTATATAGGTGTTATAATTATTTTATTTCCCAAATTCATGTCAAATAAGAGGTGGATTAGATCCCAAGAAACATCCTTTAAAGAAAGTCCAAATCAAACCATTGTTGGACCAACTTAGCATCTAAAATGTGTCCAAACATGCAGCCCATGAATTTTTACATAAATCCACATTTTTGTAGCATAAAAGGAACTTAATTGATGTCCAAGAAGAGTACAATAGTCGTGCTAGATGTTGGCTATAAGTTGATTCCAAGTTGCTTGCATATTTCTTTCAAGATTTTCAAAAATTCTATCCAAGATTGGTTTGGGACATATTTCCATATATTTTGGGACTATATTTATTGCTTTCCTAGTTAGTTAAGGTTATGTTTTCCTTTTTCCTAATATTTTTGGAACTACTTTCAAAGAATGACTTGGTTTTTGTTTCCTCGTATTTTTCTTTTCCTAAGGTAGTTGGACTTATTGTCCAAAGTAGTTTCAGACTTTATTTCTTTGTTTTTCAGGTACAATTTCGTGACCCCGTCTCTATATAAAGGGTGTCTTATTTTATTTTTAGACTTAGATTATTATAGACAATATCAATAAAAATTATGAGATTTTTCTTGCACTCTTGTGTGTGGCTACTCTTGAATTTATTGTTCAACCTTCAAGACTCAACTTAAGGTGGTAAGATTAAATCCTTTTTGAAATCTTAGATCACTTCTGGGCATTCAAGAAAGGAGATAAGTTTAGGCTTATTATTGTTCTTGTTATTCTAAAGGGTCGGGTTTCACAATCTATTTCTTGTTTTTAAGTCTCTGCCAAAGGCGTTTAGTTCTTTTTTTAGCTAATTGTTGTTGTTAGGATTCAACTTCAAGAATAAACTTTTTGAATTCAAGAAACTCTTTCTTGAATTCAATCTATCTTTAATTTCTGTCTTCTTTTTTATTACTTTATTTTTTATTTTAGCTTCCGCACGTTTCTTGATTTTCTTTTGTAGTTCTCGGACCCCTACCGTGTTGTTATCATATTCCCAGAGGGACATCTTGTCAAGCTCTGTATACGTTTACAAAGTGAGGTCTAGAGATTGCTAAACGCCGGAGGCAAAAGGAGAGAAGAATCGCATAGGCGTACTTACAAGGTCAGAGTCTTAGAGGCTGCATGATAAAAGGTAGCGTCAGTTACAAGATTGAAAGGATTCCGACCACAAGTCGTGGTCTGAAAAGAGGCCTAAAGGGGGAATGCCCTGGCCTTTGGATTTATTCACATAACAGTTGCCTAGTTAGCAAGGAGAGTACTAAAGTATTCGCATGAGCAATAGGTTATGATAATGATAGGTGCATCAGTCAACATTCGAGGATGAATGTTCCAAAGGGAAGAATGATGTTACATCCCCTATTTTCGTACGTTAAAGTTTCATCGTAAGTTAATCGACATAAGCTAAGGAATGAGAATATTTTGAGATTATAAGTATTATGCTATTTATAACAGGTGATAAGTAAATTCGTAGGTGACAGGGTAAGCGAATCAAAGAAATGATTTCCGTTGAAGGTTGTCATTTTAGGATAAAATATGGTCTAAGATATAATACCTGGTATTTATGGACTTGTGCCATATAAGGTACCACATGACTATGATAGTAAGGTATGTCATCTGTTCATGGGTATCAAAAAATACGTACGTTGATAAAGTTTATTTCATGATATTAATAAAAGGCTTAGTGGTTTTATGACGTCCAGAGAGATTTTATTGACGTACTTCTCATGCATTGCATTCATTTATACATGTACATTGACCAATGACCAGATGTAGTTATATACGCGTATATGTATGTATATATAGGTATATGGGATATGACAAAAGGTTACATCGTTATATACGCACAACCATCTGATCAGCTGGTACACATTGATGATTTTACCCACAGTGGCCGAGATGATATGATGGGATGCCCCCAGAGGCTTGATGATATTATAAATGCATATACCTATGCATGGTATGACATTTATACGTATATTGCATGACATTATAAATATTAATGATTCACGTAGTTATTCCGACTTACATGTTAAGTCTTTTACTCCATGTTTCTCTCATGTCTATTATTTATTGATTTTCATTCCTTACATACTCGGTACATTATTTGTACCGGCGTACCTTTGCATGGGGACACTGCGTTTCATGCCCGCAGGTCCCGATAGACAGGCTGAGAGTCCTCCAAGTAGGCTGTCAGCTCAGCAGAAGGTGTTGGTGGACTCCATTTTCTCCGTAGTTACCTATTTTGTTACGCCCCATGTTTTCGTACGTGAAAGTACGCCATAAGTAAATTGATGGAAGCTTGGAAATGAGATGTTATATCCCGCATTTTCGTATGTTAAAGTTTCATCGTAAGCTAATCGACTTAAGTTCGGGAATGAGATTATTTTGGGATTATACGTATTACGCTATTTCAAACAAGTGATAAGTAAATTCATGAAGGTGAGAGGGTAAGCGAATCGAAGAAATGAGTTTCGATGAAGGTTGTCAATTTGGGATAAAATACGGTCCGAGCTATAATACCCGATATTTATGGACTAGTGCCATACAAGGTACCACATGACCATGATAGTAGGGTACATATAATGTTTTAAAAGTGAGTAGTATTTTATGTAATTTGAGATAATTTTTAATTATGTGAATAATTGGTTAATTATTAATTTTTAATGGGAGATTAACATGTAATTAGAAATTTGTGGATAATGTTTGGTGAATAAAGTTTGGTGGAAGCATTACGTGGCATCAAACTACCCAAATAATGACTCTCATTTTACATTACAAGGTGGCATATTTAGAAGGTTTTTTGGCTAAGTCATTACATAAGTGGGGCCCATACTCACAAATACAAAATGCCTCTCTAAATCACATAATGGATATGATTATACAAAGTTACGGTGGAGCTCACAATTTTAAAGGAATCTCTTTACTTCATTAAGGTTTGAGGCAAGTATTGATAAGTAACGGATGGAACTCAACTAATTCGTTTGAGTACAGTGCAATCTTTTTCAAGAATATTATATGGATTTTGTCCTATTTTGATCTCGCTTACATGTTTTTCACAAAAGATGTGTGTTAGAGGGATTATCAAGACAATCGACTCACGCATGTAAAGGCTATCCCTTCTTTCTTTCTGGCGTTATCCATACGATACAACCGAAATGAGCAAATGCACAACGTCCATAAATGACTCTATTCAAAGAAATACTAGAGGAATCTATATTCTTGATTCCCCATATGTCTTATTATTCTATCATCTATTCATGGGTCTCAGAAAATACGGAAGTTGATTAAGTTTATTTCATGATATTAATCAAAGGTATAATGATCTTATAACATTCTAAGAGATTTTATTGACGTACTTCTCATGCATTCCATTCATTTACATCGACGACCAGATGGCATTATATACGCGTATATATGTATATTATATGTATATGAGATATATGAAAAGGTTACAACATTATATACGCACCACCACCTGGTCAACTGGTATACGTTGATGATTTTGCCCACAGTGGCCGAGATGGTATGATGGGATGCCCTCAGAGGTTTGATGATGTTTTGGACGCATATAAATATGCATGGTATGAAATTTATACGCATATGCATGACATTATAATATTAAATGATTCATAGAGCTATTCAGACATATATGTTGAGTCTTTTACTCCATGTTTCTCTCATGTCTTTTATTTACTGATTTTCATTCCTTACATAATCGGTACATTATTTGTACTGACGTCCCTTTGACCTGGGGACGCTGCGTTTCATGCCCGCAGGTCCCGATAGACAGGTTAAGAGTCCTCCAAGTAGGATATCAGCTCAGCGGAAGATGTAGGTGCGCTCCATTTGCTCCAGAGTTGCTTATTTGGTCATTATGATTTGGACATGTAGATTAGTATGGTGGGGCCCTGTTCCAACCTTTATGATACTTAATTACTCTTAGAGGCTTGTAGACAGAAGTCATGTATACGGATACATGTATTGCCTTGCCGGCCTACGGTTTGAGTTTACAAACGATCATGTTGGCCTTATAGGCCCGTATGTCATATGTATAAGTTTCTATATCAGGTTAGGTCATTTTATGTTGAGTATTCTCTCTTGTTTATTCTAGTTATCTCATGTTAGTCTGACACGAAAGATGCTCGGTTGAGTAAGGCACTGGGTGCCCATCGCGGCCTATCGGTTTGGGTCGTGACAAAAGTGGTATCAAAGCAATTCTGTCCTAGGGAGTCTACAAGTCGTGTATAGTAGAGTCTTATTTATGGGTGTATTGTGCATCACACTTATAAACAGGAGGCTACGAGGCATTTAGGACTGTCACTCTTTCTTCTTACTCTAGATCGTGTGGTAGAGATCAGTTGTAAGAACTCAATTTCCTATACTCTATCTTATTCATACCATGACGATGCCTACATCCCAAAATATTATTGGTAAGAGATATAGTTGTGGAAGAGTTGAGTCACAGGAACTCGATTTTTGCATCATGCTTATGATGGATAAATATGAGGTATTCAGCAAATCATGTGTGTACTAAGATATGTAAGCTTCTTGATAAGGAGCCTTTAGGCATGAATATCTATCCACCTATATGGTGAAAAGAAATGAGAGATTCAGAAGGTAGATACAAGTTTCAAAAAGTAAAAGAAGCAAGGTGAAGAGGGGTACGAGGCGCCTAGTTAATGAAGATTATCAGTATTTACAATGCAGGCGAAGAGATATAAGCATTTTGAGTTACCTTCAACAGTAGAAAAGGTATGTAAAATAGGCCACACCCATCTCAGTTATGCCCTATAGGAGCTAACGTGTATGGTTTAAGAGAAGGAAGGGATATCAGGATCCCGCTGGGGTTAGAGTAACCCAAAGTGATGGATGGATTGTTTGCATTAGTTGACATTTCAAATAATATTATAAATGTGCTAATAAATCTCCTTGTGAGACACCCAGATAGTGCACTCTAGAATAGTATAACCAGATATGAATACTAGTATGTTCAAAGACAACACTGGGATCCTAGAAGGGATAAATATTACCTTAGTGTGGCTCCCGTCCCTAGTAAAGAGAGAATGTTTCGCAACCCGAAAATCTAGTGGATGGAGCAAGGGGAGCTAAAAGCAAGGGAATGTCTTGTGGGAGTTATTAGAATACAGTGATAGACATAATTGTTAGCAGGGAAATAAGAAGAGAGTTAATAAAGCATTATGAGTAAGATGTGATACATGTATGACAACGATAGATAAAAAAATGACAATATTACAAAATCAATAGTCAAGGGAAGGAAAAGACGAGAGGTGACAGGCTTTGGGACAATAAAAGAGTCTAGGCAATAAAGTCATATCCTCATTTAGAGAAATAAGTTAGTCACTCCAACGCGACTACCAGAAGGAAAATTTAGATCCTAGAGTAATAGAAATCAGTATGGACTGGTGAACAAGATAAACTAAACATGGATTAGGTACTGAGTGATTTGATAATAGTGCATCATGAGAATTTCAGAGACCTGTGACTCGAGTGCTGACTAATATATATAATTAACATAAAGCTCCCCTCGATCGCGAATCATACCTGCGACTCGAGTGATGACTCTTTTATATAATTAACATAAATCTCCCCTCGATCGCGAATCATACCTGCGACTCGAGTGCTGACTCATATATATATAATTAACATAAATCTCCCTTCGATCGCGAATCATACCTGCGACTCGAGTGCTGACTATTTTATATAATTAACATAAAGCTCCCCTCGATCGCGAATCATACCTGCAACTCGAGTGCTGAATCTTTTATATAATTAATATATATATATATATATATATATATATATATATATATATAAACCGGATTTATCAATAAGCTTAGTAAAGGCTATACTTGTAACAAAGATCTATTCACAGGAATTTCAGAGGCAACTCTCTACCATTTGCATACTAGTTCAAAGATAATAAGCATACTGGTTCAAAGATGATAAACAACTCAAGTTTGGCGAAAGATACACATAAGGCACGTAATGGCATGCTCGTGAGTCCTAAAGCTACCCAACATGATATAATAGTCGCTACGTACGGACTCTCATCACGTTGTACACACGTAGACCCCAAAACAATTACTCACGGAATATATAACACCTATGGGGACAATTCCCTCTTACAAGGTTAGAAAGGAGACTCACATCGTGTCGCCTCTACCTCTCGGACCAAGGACATGCCCGAATCTCAGAACTCTACACCCGAGGACTTGCAACTAGCCAAATACGGTACAATGACATCAATGCATGCTCAAAGTAGGGAAATTATCCTATTTATTCCACAATTCACATTCTTGAAGAATTTCCAAAAATCAAACCCGGTGCCCTCACGCTCGGATTCCAATAATTCTCGAAGGGAACACTCACCCAAAGCCTAAGGATCATTAATATACGATTCTTACTTGATTTCATAGCAAATTCACCGTAACTTATCAAATTATTGCAAGCTCTAGGTTACTACCCAATTCTTGATTTTTCACTAATTTAGGTAGTTAATTAAGCTAGAAATCCATGCATGAAGATAATTGTTTAGTAGAGTTTACTTACCTTAAATGATCAGGTCGATAGCCCCTCAACAATGGTGGAAATCGCCCAAGGAAGAAGAAAATGAGAAAGAATGGGTTAAGACCCATGTATAAAAACACACTGTCTGGACAGTGTATTCGCACTTGCGGCACGAGGACCGCACTTGCAGTCTCGCACCTGCGAGAAAAATCTCGCACCTGCGGAAATGGACTATGGAGCCTGGGCCCGCACCTGCGGAGTGGAGACCGCACGTGCGGTTCCGCTCCTGCGAAATTTTGTCCGCACCTGCGATAATTTGCCAGACCACTAGGGTCGCACCTGCAATGCTGGGGACCGCAGGAGAGGTCCCGCACCTGCGACTGGGCAACCGCACCTTCGGTCACACCAGAACAGGTGCACTAGCAGCTATCTTAGCTGGTTTTTAGCCCCATTAGGTGCCCGGGAGGCACCTGGGCCCACCCGATCCCTAGTCCAAATATACCAACGAGTCCCAAATCATAAGATGGACTCGGTTGAGCCTTCGGATCACCCAAAACAGCAGTAAAACTCAAAATCACACCCCCAAACCCTAAGAACCAAACTTAGGAACTTTAAGTTTTCTAGATTTCGCTAACAACGCGTCGTACCGACCTATACAACTCGGAATGACACCAAATTTTGCAGGCAAGTCATAATTAACATATCAGAACTATTCCCGGTCTCGAAATTCTGTTCGAACCTCGATAACACTAAAACACATCCCAAACAAAAACATGAAGTAATGAACTTCTTAGTTCAATATTAGGTGCCGAAATGCCCCCCGGTTATCATAAACCCATTCCGAACATATGCCCAGGTCCAAAATCATCACACGAAGCTACTGGAATGGACGAAACTCGATTCCGAGGTCTTTACCCAAAATGTTGACCGAAGTCAAACTTGGCCTTAAAGGCCAACCTTAAGGAACCAATTATTCCTATAGCACTCTAAACACCTCCGAATCCCGGACCACTAGTCCCCGCAAGTTATAAATCATAAAAAGCCGCTATGGGAAGTTTCATTTAGGGAAACAGGGTCCGATAATGCAAAACGACCGATCGGATCGTTACAATATCGAAAGATTTTATTGATGTACTTCTCATATATTGCATTCATTTATAAATGTATATTGACCCATGACCAAATAGCGTTATATACGCGTGTGTATATATGTATATATCTATATATATGTATCTCTCTCTCTCTCTCTATATATATATATATATATGTATTTGAGATATGAGAAGAGGTTACGACGTTATATACGCACTACCACCTGATCAGCTAGTATACGTTGATGAATTTTCCCACAGTGGCCGAGATAATATGATGGGATGCCCTCAGAGGCTTGATGATGTTATGTAAACTTATACATATGCATGGTATGGCATTTATACGCATATGTATGACATTTTAATTACTAAATGATTTATAGAGCTATTCGAACTTACATGTCGAGTCTTTTACTCCATGTTTCTCTCATGTCTTTTATTTACTTAATTTCATTCCTTACATACTCGGTACATTATTTGTATTATCGTCCCTTTTTCCTAGGGACGCTTTGTTTCATGCCCGCAGGTCCCGATATATAGGTTGAGAGTCCTTCAAGTAGGCTATCAGCTCAGTGGAAGGTGTTGGTTCACCCTATTTGCTTTAGAGTTGCTTATTTGGTTAGTATAATTAGGACATGTATTGATTGGTATGGTGGGGCCCATTCCCGACCTTTATGATACTTATGTACTCCTAGAGGCTTGTAGATAACTTTCATGTATATGGATACTTGTATGGCCTTGTCGGCCTATGTTTTGAGTTTACAAAGGATTATTTTGGTCTTATAGACTCGTATGTCATGTGTATAAGTTTGGATTACATGTTGGGTCGTCCAATGTCGAGTATTTCATCATGTTTTATTCTATTTATCTCACGGTAGCCTCTCCGAATCATTTACCTATGATAGTATGATACGAAATATACGTTACATTGGTACTCGATTGAGTAAGCTACAGTGTGTCGTTGCGGCCCATCGGTTTGGGTCGTGAAACATATGGGGAATAAAGAACATAGGAACCTCTAGTATTTCTATGAATATAGTCATTAATGAAACTTGTGCATTTGCTCGTTTCATTTGTATTGTATGGATCATGCCAAAAAGAAAGAAGGGATAGCCTTTACATACCTGAGCCGATTCTCTTGATAATCCCTCTAACACACATCTTTTGCGAAAAAACACGTAAAGGAGAGATCAAAATAGGGAAGAATCCGTATGATATTCTTGAGAAAGATTGCACCGTACCCCCTTAGAATTGCAAATTTCACGGTTTATCGCATTATGAAGTTTCAAACGAGTTACATGAGTTCCATCTGTTACTTAGAAAACTTTGCCTAGGACCTTAATGAATAAAGAGATCCCTTTAAAATTGTGAGCTCCGCCATAACTTTGTATAAGCATCTCCATTATGTGATTTAGAGAGGCCTTTTGTATTTGTGGGTGTGGGCCCCACTTATGTAATGACTTAGCCAAAAGACCCTCTATATATGCCACCTTGTAATGTAAAATGAGAGCCATTATTTGGGTATAGTTTGCTGGTACGTAATGCTTCCACCAAATTTTATCCACAAATTTCCAATTACATGTTAATCTCCCATTAAAACTTAATAATTAACCAATTATTCAGATAATTAAGAATTATCTCAAATTACTTAAAATACTACTCACTTTTAAAATATTATATGTTCATGTGGTACCTTGTATGGCACTAGTCCATAAATATTGGGTATTATAGCTCGGATCGTATTTTATCTCAAATTGAAAACCTTCGTCGAAACTCATTTTCTTCGATTCTCTTACCCTGTCATTCCCAAACATACGTCGATTATACTTTAACATATGAAAATGCGGGATACAATATATCCTTTCCAAGCTTCCATCAATTTACTTATGGCGTACTTTCACGTACGAAAACTTAGGGTGTAACATCATTCCCCACGAATGTTGACTGATGCACTCATCATTTTCATAACTTATCTCTTGCGAATACTTTAGCACACTCCTTGTTATCTAGTAAATTATTCTGTGAATAGTTCCAAAGGCCAGGGCATTCTCCCCTTTAGGCCCCTTTCTCACACCGTGACTTGTGGTCGGAATTATGAAGACCTTTGTATCCAACCTGATGTCGAACTGCCTGAGGGTTACAAACCTCCAAGGTTTGAAATGTTTGGCGGTACTGGTGATCCGAGGGTCCATCTGAGGACCTATTGCGAAAAATTGGTTGGCGTGGGAAAGGATAAAAGAATCCGCATGAAGCTGTTCATGAGGAGTTTGAAGGGAGATGAACTGTCTTGGTACATCGGCCAAGACCCCAAGAAATGGTCAAACTGGGTAAGCATGGCGTCTGATTTCATGGACAGGTTTAGATTCAACACACAGAACGTGCCAGATGTGTTCTACATTCAAAATTTGAAGAAGAAACCTATAGAAACCTTTCGTGAGTATGCTACTTGCTGGAGGTCCGAAGCCGCTAAAGTCAGACCTGCTCTAGAGGAAGAACATATGAACAAGTTCTTTGTCCGGGCTCAACACCCGCATTATTATGAACGGTTAATGATGGTTGAGGGCCACAAGTTCTCTGACATCATCAAATTGGGTGAGCGGATTGAAGAAGGTATTAAAAGCGGTATGGTTACAAATTTTGAAGCCTTGCAAGCCACTAACAAGGCTCTAAAGTCCGGTGGTGTGTCTAAGAAGAGAGATGTGGGAGCCGTAATGGTTGCACAAAGAACCAAGTCCCGGATCAAGTACCAAACCTATCCGACACCTCCACTCACATATCATCAAACCCCGAATTACCAAGCACCCTCACCAAATTACCAAGCTCCACCACCAAATTACCAAACTCCACCACCTTCCTACCAAGATCTACCACCCACATATCAACCTGCTTCACCCAAATATCCACAACCCGCTCCTGTCTACCACACTTATAATTCCCAGCCATCTCATTACCAATCCCATCCTGCCCGCAAAACTTCCCTAGACCTTGTCCCAACTTTTATCGCCGCCCTCCAAAGCAATACACCGCCATATACGAGCCCATTGACCAGCTATATGAAAAACTCAAAGCTGCTGGTTATGTTACAACCTATCTCTGCTTCCACCCTTGAGAACCCTTCTCAGTGGGTTAACCCAAACAAATCCTGTGCATACCATTCCGGCATGAAAGGACACACCATCGAAGAATGCCATTCTCTGAAGGACAAAATACAGGCTCTCATTGACAACAAGATTATTGTGGAAAAAGACCTTGCTCCAAACGTCCGCGACAATCCTATGCCAGACCATAAGGGTAGAGGTATCCATATGATTGAAATAGAAGATGATTGGGATCCCGAGGGGTCAATCGGATTGGTCGTAGAAGGCGATGACCCAAAGAAACCCGCAGTCACTCTCAAACCGATCATAGTCCAGATTTAGCCATCTGAGGCCGCTGAGGTGAATATGTCTATACCATTTGAGTTTGAAGCAGCGCCACTGGAAAAATCACAAGTGCTAATTGAAGTTGAGTTTGTATCTCGAGCAAATACACCAACTTCGTTCGAGGTCGCAATCTTGCCACCCCGAACACACATTCTGTTCGAAATAAAGATGGCTGGACCAATTTCGGAGGCAATGTCGACCACGCCACCCTTATATTCAAACGCTATTCCTTGGGACTACACAACCGAGGAAAGAAGGAAAAGCAAGGTCAGGTCTGAGGAAGTTGTCGTAGCACAGGGTATGACGAGAACTGGTAGGGTCTACACCCTTGAGCATCTGGCCGAGTCAAGCAAGCAAGCTTCCAACCGGCCTCCCCTTATTGAAACGGGTCCTGATGACCTTTGGAGAAAGGTACAGGCTAAAGAGTATTCAGTCATCGACCAGCTGAACAAGACACTGGCACAAATATCCATCCTCTCTCTGCTGCAGAATTTCGAAACACACAGAAATGCTTTGTTGAAAGTATTGAGTGAAGTATATGTGCCAAACAACATCACTAGTGGGGAAATGGCCAATATGGTAGGCCAGGTACTAGAGAGTCATAAAATCACTTTTCATGAGGATGAGCTGCCACCTGAAGGACTGGGGTACAACAAAGCGCTGCACATCACAGTGCAATATGAATATCATTTCATCACAATAATCTTGATCGATGGAGGTTCCAATCTTAACATCTGTCCGCTGATAACACTCAAGAAATTGGGTAAAGGGATACATGAGATAAACGATGGGGCGATCAATGTGAAAGCCTTCAACGGCTCTCAGATGTCCACCATGGGGGAGATCAGTCTATGTCTACAGATGGGACCGAGTTGGTTCGAAGTGGATTTCCAGGTGATAGATGTTCCGGCATCCTACAACCTGTTATTGGGATGAACCTGGATTCATGCTGCTGGGGCTGTAGCGTCAACACTACATCAGGCGGTAAAATTCGAGTGGAACCACCAAGAGGTGATTATTCATGGTGATGGTAGCAACCCCATTTATAGCCGTCAAACTATTCCAATGATTGACGGAAAAAGTAAGATATGCGAAGGAACTTACCACCATATTGAACGGGTCAATGCTATCGACAAGGAAAAATGGTTGGATAATAAGATTGAGAGAATCCTAAACTGGAGAGGATATGAGCCAGGCAAAGGCCTCGGTAAAAACCTCCAAGGGATCACGAAGCCCATAAAGCTCAAGGAACATGGAACCACTTTTGGTCTGGGGTATGAGTACACTTGGCAGGAATTCAACGACTGGTCGCCACCTTGGCCCGGTCCCTATTAGCCTTTGGAGAAGCCTATACCTCATCTTGAGTAGACTTTCAAGTAGGCCGACACTATTTACGGTTCAGATAAGGAAGAAGCACTTGCAGCAATGAGGAGTTTGTTCCTAGAGGATGATGATATTGATTTCTGTGTTGTTTTCGAGGGGGAGGGGGTGGAAGGCCCTTCCATACAGACTGTAATCAAGGGGGCATGTCTCAAGAACTGGTCTATCAAGACAACCAAAGCCCAACGAGCCTCGGGGTAGCAAGGCTAAAACAAGCATTATTCACTGTTTTATTTACTAAATAATTTTCCTTTTCCTGTATTTTTTAATTTATGCAATAAAGATCTTCAATGTTCAAAACAGTTATTCAATCTATCAAAGCATCTTCTAAATTTCTCTTACGAATCTTATTTATTGCTAATTTTTTCTCTCATTACTTTATTTATACAACATTAGTATTACTTGTCTTAATGGACCGATGACTGTGACATGCAATGAGACAACGTAGCAAACGGACATTGATTCAGAAGAGGACGACATACCTGACGAGATTTTCAAAGAAGTGGAAAACTTTGAGAACATACCTAAGTCCAACCTGGATGAGACCGAAATTATCAACCTGGGAGATTCAGAAAACGTCAAGGAGACTCACATCAGCATCCATTTGTCACCCTCAGAAAAGAAAGAATACACAAAGTTTCTAAGAGAGTATAAGGACGTCTTTGCATGGTCGTATGATGGCATGACTGGTCTAAGTACGTCTATTGTGGCTCACAAACTGCCAACCAATCCAATGTGTCCACCAGTGAAACAAAAGCTCAGAAAGTTCAAACCCGACATGAGTTTGAAAGTCAAAGAAGAAGTTACCAAGCAGATCAACGCCAAAGTTCTCCAGGTAGTAGAGTACTCGACATGGTTAGCCAACATTGTACCTGTGCCAAAGAAGGACGAGAAGGTCAGGGTCTGCGTCGACTACCGGGATCTCAACCGGGCCAGTCCGAAAGATGACTTCCCCTTTCCAAATATACACATTCTGATTGATAACTATGCCAAGCATGAAATGCAGTCCTTTGTGGATTGCTTCGCTGGTTATCACCAGATTTAGATGAAGATGCTGAGAAAACGGCGTTCATTACACCGTGGGGAGTGTATTGTTACAAGATGATGCCATTTGGTCTAGAAAATGCGGGGGCCACCTACATGAGGGCCATGACCATCATATTCCATGACATGATTCACAAAGAGATCGAGGTGTACGTAGATGATGTCATTATCAAAATCAAAGAAAGTTGCTGATCACATGGAGAATTTGGGGAAGTTCTACAATAGATTGCGAAAATACAATCTGAAACTAAACCCTGCGAAGTGTGCATTCGGGGTTCCTGCTGGGAAGTTGCTGGGATTTATTGTAAGCCGCCGGGGAATAGAATTGGATCCGTCCAATGTCAAAGACATTCAAGAATTACCACCAAGGAACAAGAAAGATGTGATGAGTTTCTTGGGGAGGCTTAATTACATCAGCCGGTTTATAGCACAGTCTACAGTCATCTGCGAGCCAATATTTAAGATGTTGAAGAAGGACGTTGTGACCAAGTAGACCGATTATTGTAAAAAGGCTTTCGACAGAATCAAGGAATATTTGTCAACACCGCCAGTCCTAGTACTGCCCGAGCCATGCAGACCTTTGCTACTATATCTTGCAGTATTAGATGGAGCTTTCGGCTGCGTTCTGGGACAACACGATGAAACAGGAAGGAAAGAACAAGATATTTATTACCTCAGCAAGAAGTTCACTCTGTATGAGGCCCGATATTCTCTATTAGAGCGTACCTGTTGTGCTCTAACTTGGGTCGTCCAAAAGCTGAGGCATTACTTCTGTGCCTACACAACATATCTCATATCAAGGATGGATCCATTAAAGTACATCTTTCAGAAGCCCATGCCCACTGGCAACCTAGCCAAGTGGAATATCTTGCTGAGCAAATTCGACATTGTCCACATGACTCAGAAGGAAGTTAAAGGACAAGCTCTGGCCGACCACCTTGCTGAGAATCCCGTAGACGGAGGATACGAACCTCTGAAAACATATTTTCCTGATGAGGAGGTATCATTCATAGGAGAAGATATTGTAGAATCCTATGATGGTTGGAGGATGTTCTTTGATGGAGTAGCAAACTTCAAGGGAGTCGGTATTGGAGCAGTATTAGTATCAGAGACCGGTTAGCATTACCCGATATCTTCCAAACTCAGGTTCCCTTGCACCAACAACATGGCCGAGTATGAAGCCTGCATCATGGGGCTCAATATGTCCATTGACATGAACGTCTAGAAGCTATTAGTGATTGGTGATTTAGACTTATTGGTACATCAGGTACAAGGAGAATGGGCAACAAAGAATTCCAAAATACTGCCGTATTTGCACCATGTACAGGGGTTAAGAAAGAGGTTCACAAATATAGAGTTCCGGCACGTCCCTAGAATCCAGAATGAGTTCGCCGACGCATTAGCTACTTTTTCCTCAATGATCCAGCATCCGGACAAGAATTTAATTAACCCTATTCCCATAAAGATCCATAATCAGTCATCCTACTATGCCCATGTTGAAGAAGAAGCACACGAAAATCCTTGGTTTCATGACATCGATAATTGCTTGGCAAAAAGAGAATACCCCGAGCTTGCAAATTCCACTCAGAAACACACACTTTGGAGATTGTCCAACAATTTTTTCCACGGCGGAGGAATCCTGTATAGGAGGACTCCTGATTTAGGGTTATTAAGGTGTGTTGACGCAAAGGAAACATCAAAGATGCTGGAAGAAATTCATGCAGGGACCTGTGGCCCACATATGAACAATTTTGTTTTAGCAAAGAAAATACTCCAAGCTAGTTACTTTTCGATGACTATGGAAACTGACTGCATCCAGTATGTTCGGAAGTGCCACCGCTTCCAAATACACGGGGATATGATAAAAGTGCCTCCAAGTGAGCTCAATGCAACCAACTCGCCATGGTCATTCGCCGCTTGGGGTATGGACATTATTGGACCAATTGAGCCTGCCACTTCCAATGGCCACCGGTTCATTTTGGTCGCCATTGACTACTTTAATAATTGGTTCGAATCAGCCTCCTACAAAGCAGTTACTAATAAAGTCGTGGCCGACTTTGTTCGCGACCACATTGTTTGTCGGTTCAGAGTTCCAGAGTCAATCATCACCGACAATGGTTCTAATCTCAACAGTGACTTGATGAAAGCTATGTGTGAAACTTTAAAGATCAAACACAAGAATTACACATCATACAGACCTCATATGAATGGAGCCGTAGAGGCCGCTAACAAAAACATCAAGAAGATACTAAGAAAGATGATAGAAAGGCACAAGGAATGGCATGAAAAGTTATCATTCGCCTTACTGGGATACCGCACCACTGTCCGCACATCAACAGGGGCAACTCCCTATATGCTGGTTTATGGTACAGAGGATGTTATTCCCACCGAAGTGGAGATTCCATCTCTAAGAATTATACAGGACGCTGAGCTCAACAATGCAGAGTGGGTAAGAAGCCGTTATGAGCATCTAGACCTCATAGAAGGGTAGAGAATGAATGCAGTATGTCATGGTCAACTATATCAGAACAGAATGGCCAGGGCCTTCAACAAGAAAGTCAAGCCGAGACGATTCACACCAGGGCATCTGGTGTTAAAGAAAATCTTTCCGCATCAAGATGAAGCCAAAGGGAAGTTCTTTCCTAACTGGCAAGGTCCGTACATGGTTCATAGAGTGCTGACAGGAGAAGCACTTATACTCGCAGAAATGGACGGAGAATTCTGGTCCAAGCCACTCAATTCAGATGAAGTCAAACGCTACTATGTGTAATCTTTATGCTTCCTCAATGATGTAATTTGAACTACGCCTGAACTGATTCCTGTTTAAGAGGGGATACGTAGGCAGCCCTATGGGTTCGGTCACAATTTAATAAAAATCTATTTTTTCCATGCAATTGGAAACTGGGGCAGAATTTTGAGGAGGACCCTCAAAATTCCAAAGCAAGTACAGTCAATCACGACGCAAGCAGCAGTAAGAGGCATCCACCCAGCAAACTAGGGTAGAATTTTGAGGACGACCCTCAAAATTCCGCAGTGGAAGAGGTTACAATGTCTCGAACTGTGTCACGTCATCGGTTAATGTAAAACTATTTTAGATTATATATTATACTTTTATAAAATCATGCATATTTATTTTTGAAACAACTTATTTAGCGAACGCCAATGATACATGCAGTATCATCCGATCAAACCAACGAGCCAAGCAGAGACAGCGGGAATGCGAACTAACCTTCCCCTTTACAAAACTCACGATCTTTCTTTGGATGCAGGCACAAATTGAAAAATCCCCAAAACATATTATCCGCTCAAAGGACAGACATCGTTCGCACACGCCAACATTTATTATCAGCATAAATGATGCTTTATTATCACAACGCTCTACCGCAATTAAAGTAAGCTAAGAATTTCCGTCGTCTTTCCTTATATATTGCATAAGGCTACCTTTCTGCCTTTCAAGACTAAACACTGTCTCCATCTGCATCCGCATATTGCATAAGTCTACCTTTCTGCTTTCCGAGACTAAACGCTATCTCCATCTGCATCCGCATATTGCATAAGCCTACCTTTCTACCTTCCGAGACTAAATGCTGTCTCCACCTGCATCCACACATTGCATAAGGCTACCTTTATGCCATCCGAGACTAAACGCTATCTCCATGTGCATCCGCATATTGCATAAGCCTACCTTTTTTCCTTCCGAGACTAAACACTGTCTCCATCTGCATCTGCATATTGCATAAGGCTACCTTTCTGCCTTCCGAGACTAAAAGTTGTCTCTATCTGCATCTGCATATTGCATAAGGCTACCTTTCTGCCTTCCGAGACTAAACGCTGTCTCCATCTACATCCGTACATTGCATAAGGCTACCCTTCTGCCTTCCGAGACTAAAAGTTGTCTCTATCTGCATCTGCATATTGCATAAGGCTACCTTTCTGCCTTCCGAGACTAAAAGTTGTCTCTATCTGCATCTGCATATTGCATAAGGCTACCTTTCTGCCTTCCGAGACTAAATGTTGTCTCCATCTACATCCGCATATTGCATGAGGCTACCTTTATGTCTTCCGAGACTAAACACTATCTCCCATTTACTTTTCAAAAGCAACCTTTGTCTCTATCATTCGCTTCCTTTCGGGCTAAGCTCTGCCCTTTTTTAAATTCACAAGACTAAGCTCTGTCTTGTTAGCATCCTGCTATTGCATCTTCATGGGCTGAAATATCGCCAACCTATCCAAAGGCATCATCGTTCGGAGGCACCATTTTCATAGCCCGAGAACACCATGTCATGGCCTGAGGATCTTTTTTTATCATATTGTATATCATCATTCAAAAGCGTCATGGTTCGGAGGCACCATCCCCATGGCCCGAGAACATCATTTCATGGCCTGCGAATCCATCATCAAAGAAATTCATGGCCCAGGACATCATGGTCTAAAGACGTCATCCTTAACCGTCCAAAGAAAACATTCATCGTCCAACGGGAATTTGTATCATGTTTAAATTATGCACAATACAAGCTCGTATTGTTTATTTGCAGGTAATCCGGCAAGCACCAGCCATCCAGGCGGAAGCGGTTCCGCTCCAGTTCTCCTAAACCATCTCTATAAGCCGTTTGCTCATCTAATCCTGTACTTCGCGTCCGTTCCAGTTCTCCTAAACCATATCTATAAACCATTTCATTTTATATTTTTTATACTCATTAATTACCTTAATTTCATTTATCTAGCATTAATTTCATTTTATGTAATTATTAGCTATTTTGTATTAATTATTTATCTATTTTTTGGGTATTTAACTAATAGCCATTTTTAATTTCTATTTTAGCCTAAATCTACCAGCCCAATACCCCATTTTAAAATCATCCCAATAAACCTAAGCCCAATACCTCACCTGCCCGACCCAACCCTTTGGCTAATCCTGGCCGTTGATTATTTCTTATCAACGACCCAGATCCCACCTACCATAATTAAACCTAGACCTACCTCCCATCCGACCTCTCATTTCCCAGTCTCTCATTCTATCTTTATATCTCTCTGGTTCTCTCTAGAACCTTCCCTTGTCTCTCCACCTCCAATGGAGTTTGTTCGTCTTCTCCGGCTAGTTCCCTCGCCGGAAACTATGGTCTCCCATTATCTCCTGGTTACTGTTTCACCCTACACTGGTCTAATGGCACCCTAAGGCCCTCAGGCAAACCTGGAGCGGTTCAGCTCCTACCCATGGTCCCTCATACCATCTTCCAGCCTCCTCCGACCGTCTGAGTGAGAGCCATGACTTTTTCGGCTAACGCTGGCAACATCTTTAAGGTTTTTCTTGTTTTTTCAACTCTCTGAAACCCTAAGCCCTGGTATTTTCACGGTTCCTTTAGATCTATCTTAGATTTGTGTATATTATGATGCTTTTTACATGTTTTCTTCGAAAACCTTCCTATTCTCTAAGATCTACACTAGATCCGGGTTTATTACGAGTATTATTATATTTTTTTCTTAAAGGTTTTCCTTTTTTTAAACAAGTTTTTCACTTAGGGTTTCTGAAACCTTTTCTTCAAACAGTTTCTCAAAGTTCAAATGATTTTTCCCATATGCTTAAATGTTTTATCACTTTTAATCGTGATTTATTATGTTAAAAAAACTTTAGTTTAAACACTGTGTTCTAAATTCTGAGCATGTCTTTTTCTTTCGATTTGTATGTATGTCTGTTTCTCATGAGTAATCCCTGTTTCTTGTGATTATTACTTCTCTATGCTATTGGGTCTTTGATTCTGCTACTTTGTATGTGTTCACCCTGATAGAATCATTACTGCCTTGAATCCCTGAATGATTATGAGTAGTACTATACTAATTTTTCATACGATATCCTTTGTTGATTCTGAATGTTTCCTTAGATACACGAGGCCTTCCCCGAATTAGTACCAATTTCGAATCCCTGATTTCTTATGAGATGTCCTTATTGATTTCCAACTTTGTTTTCTTACCTTGTTGCATAATTGATTAACTATTAATTGATTACTATTTTCTTAAGTGATATGTTCTGAACCTAGTCTCAATTGTATGCTTGAATTAGGGGTGAAACTGTTTCCTTATATGTTACAAGCATAAGAACTTTCCTTAATTATTATTTTACCTACTAGCCGTTTGAGTTTAACCCTTTTAATTAAGGGATTCCTAATTGCCTATTATACTTACACTGTTCTTATATTCCTCTAAGTTATATATGGGTCTTTCCTTATTTAATACTGACCGTGTGAATCACTCCCTTGATTATAGGGATACTTGTAATAATTGGGTACTGATTGTATTCAGTCCCACAATCATTGGTTAATTCTGTTTCTTTCCTTATTTTTCATCAAGTTTTCAAAACTGTATATACTCTATTCATACACAGACAAAAAACACGAACTAATCTGTTAAAAAAATCTCTCTCACAATTTAAAAGACTTTATACTCTCTCTTCTGTGCTAATTACTACTACTCTAGGTTAGCCGGCTGCAAGCCAAGGCTAATTATTGTGCATTCTCCTACTTTCCTATTTGTGTTACTGCTTTCTTCATTTCGTTGGTATGTTCTAATTTAGATTTCAGTTCCTCAAACCAACATGTTTCCATTAATGTTGTAATTCAGCATGCTTCCATCTTGCTTACTTATTCTTCAGCATGTATCTAGGATCCTGAACTCCCCTCTGCATGTTTAAATTAGGCTTTATTTGTTTATCACCAACATGTTTTTGTACACTTAGAACCTACTTCTTACATGCCCATGACTGGCACATTAGTTTAACCATGGCCTTAGGTGTTAATCTGACCTAGCACTGTACCCCCTGATCCTCTAGACTCTTAGGAGTTCCTGATTGTATGTCTGTGTGTATATCTGCCTGCTGTATGTATGCCCTTACATGCTCTGTATTTGTCCCTAATCCCATTACCCCTGTTTGTGCTTGTTGGACTATCCTTGGTCCTTTGTGATGTTAAGCTTCCATTTCCTCCTTCAAAAAACTGTTTTCTTACTTACCCTTTCTCAAAACTATTCCTTACTTAAATACTTTTAAATAAAAGCACTCTTACATATACTCTTAGAAGTCTAAGTTCAGCCCCCTTCGTTTGAGCACTGCTTTGGGGACCCTTTGAGTACCCTCTGAACTCTGACACACAAGGCTGGCACTTCCACACTGCACATGTTTAACTCTTTGGCTATGTCTGGGTGCGAGCACTGCCCGGGAGACCTTAAGGTCCTTAGGGAACTCTGACACACCGGGACTATGTAAAGCTATGCAATACCATAAGGCATTGAGGTTTGGAAGAGCTTGGCCTAATTGAAGGCTCCCTATAGAAGTAACTTCTTATTTTCCTTTGGTTGTGTAATTCATAATTCCCTGGCATGTAATAATTTGTAAACAACTTAGGGGATGGATAGTGAAAAGGGAGGGGTAGCTACGCATGCATTAGCTATTAAAGAGATAGAAATCATGTTATTAGACTTTATTTCCTATCTGTGCAATAGAGATCATGTTTAGGCCCATATGTTCAAATTCATGCATTAGAAACCATGCTATCTGATTTTATTTCCTATCTGTGCAATAGAGATCATGTTTAGGCCCATACGTTTAAACTCATGCATTAGAAATCATGTTTATTAGGTCCCATACCTACTATTTCAGCATGTTCACTTTTACTTAGAAAAAACCTGCTAATAAATGGTATTTTCTACTATCATGTTCTACACTGCCATGTACGCTTAGAAATCCTGTCCTAGGCTAAACAACATTAAAATAAGTTATCACTCCATTATCTTCTGAAACCATGATTAATACTGTGATTACTGAGCATTTAGAAATCATGCTTAGGAATTCTGCATATGCATCATTCTGTATCTCTACCTATGCATTAGATATCATGTTATAGGGTCCTAATCGCTCAACTACATTTAGTCTAATTACTGATGTATAAAAAAATATATAACAACCTCACTTAGTATTTTATAAAAACATCTGGTAATGCTTCTGTGTTCTGAACAACCTAGAACAATATGTTTAGGTAACAATTTGCAACAATGCTTCTAATAATTTTGTTAATATACACTGCCCCCCGCCTAGGCAAGCCTTAGTTGACTAAATTTCCAAAAAAATTAGAAATCTGTCTCTTTCTTGTGTGTGCTACTTAACACTAATAGGTACTTTTAAATCAGTAGGCAAACTAATTAAGAACATGTTTTTTTCGAGTTATAAAACAAGTCTGCCCATCTGCTTATCCTCTGAATTCACCTAGATACCATGTCTTAGGATCTTAATTAACAATACTGCCCTTATACGTGTTTGAGTCATGCTAATTATATGCATTATATGCAGAGGAAAATCTGGGCTTCCTATATGCTCATATGTGTTTCCCACTGACTGCAGTCCTACATGTTCTTTGCTTGTCGCCTTAGAATTTTACCCCTTTAAACCTGAGGGTCTGCCTAGTACCTACCCTTTAGGATAGTAGTCCTAACCTCCTCCAGGACTGATAGTATAGGATGGGTAATATCACGCAATAGGATCTGTGACCAACACACGCTTTAATTACCTTCACGGGGTGGGAAGGGTAGAATATGGATATGATGGCCGGTGCGCTAATACCACGTGTAGCCCCTCTTCGAGGAGTAATTACCGGGTATTGCATTGATGTGATCCATATTATTATAAACATAGGACACTTGTATATGATAGTTCGTAATTACCCCTACTGTTTTTCTAAACACCTGTATGCTTAAGACTTAAATCCCCTCTTATTTGAGCCTTTACTTGTTATTTGCTATTTGTACAAATTCACGAAACTATTTGGCCGGGAACCACACTTGTGGATCCTGAGGGGTGCCTAACACCTTCCCCTTAAGATAATTTCAAGCCTTTACCCAAATCTCTGGTTAGCAACGTAGTTGTAATTAAACCCCTTAGGTGCCCTAACACACCGTTAAAATCGTTAGGTGGCAAATCTTCAAAAATATGTAAACCCCTTTCCCAAAAGGAAAGAGTTGTCCTAACCAATGTCATGAACCCAATCTTCCGTTGAGGAGGAGGAAAAAAGTTGTGCGACAATTATTCACTAATTTCTTAATTGACTAATTAATTTCCTATTAACCAATTACCCACATAATTAAAAATTATCTCAAATTACTTAAAATACTACTCGCTTTTAACACACTTTATACATCTTACTATCATGGTCATGTGGTAACTTGTATGACACTAGTCCATAAATACGGGGTATTATAGTTTGTACCATATTTTATCCAAAAATGGCAAACTTCGACGAAACTCATTTCCTTCGATTCTCATACCCTCTCACCTTCACGAATTTACTTATCATTTGTTTGAAATAGTGTAATACTTATAGTCCTAAACTAATCTCATTTGCAAACTTACATCGATTAACTTATGACGAAGCTTTAACATACGAAAATGCGGGTTGGAACATCTTATTTCCGATCTTTCATCAATTTATTTATGGTATACTTTCACAGACGAAGATATGGGGTATAACATCATCCACCCCTTTGGAACATTCGTCCTCGAATGTTGACTGATGCACTTATCATTTTCATAACCTATGTATTTCGAATACTTTAGTACTCTTCTTTCCATCTAGGCAACTGTTCTATGAATAAATGCAAAGGCTAGGGCATGCCCCCCTTTAGGCCTCTTTCTCCCACCGCAACTTGTTGTCGGAATCCTTCCAATCTCGTGACTGTTGTTACCTTCTGTCATGTAGCCTACATGAGTCTGACCTTGTAAGTGCGCTTATGCGACTCCTCTCTCCTTTTGCCTTCATGTTTTTAGCAAATCTGTAGGCCTCACTTTGTAAACATATATAGAACTATGACAAGTTGCCCCTCTGAGCATCTATAGGTATACTGAAGTTCTTCGCTCGGTACTTTGTTGAACTTACGAATATTGTTATACCTTATTTCATAGATCCCTTTATCCACCCATATGAATTTATTGCATCTAGGTAGGTCATATTATACCATAACTCTTACTTCGATTTATCATTACTGGGGTCTGCTACCCAACTCTAGGTTATTCTCGTTGCTTATCCCATATGTATAAGTCTAAGTCCTTTAATGCTTCCTCATTACTGTTCATCTTAAGAATGACGGCCTAATCTCATCTCATACTTTGTAACTTTTATCCATCCATTGTTGATTCACCTCAATATTGATCTATAGTCTACAACTGATAACTTGACCTTTTATGTAACATTGTCGCTAGGGCTCACGTCTCATCGGGGAGCATATGAAATGATTAGACTGATCCACCTAGGGCGATACCATACTTTCATAACCCTATTTCATAGCATCCCAATGTGATTCACCTTACATGGGTATTTAATTCTGTACAATTCATGAAATCCCTTTTTTCTTTTTTTTTTCTTTTATTTTTTCTTCAAATCATTACTCAATCTAAGGCCCGAACGTCATCCTTTATCCATCACAATTCCACCCTTATTCTACTACCATGGAAGCATTCCATCTCTTCTAAATGCTACTAGTCTTATACTCATTTGAGTTCATTCAGGTTATACTTACTTATAGAAACCATCAGCTCTCTTGTTTTCATGGGCTTAATCCTGAGGACTTATCCATTCTCGTCATCTTCTCACTTGCCTTTCCTTATCCTCACTCATGTCTACCTAAAACCTTGTCGCTTTACCATACTTTATCTTGCGACCTACACATATCTATTTATATTACTCGCATCCTTCCTTCAACTTGCTTGAACCATAGATTTCCTTATGTTATTCTGGAACATCAAACGAGACATCACATCATCTCAAACTCTTCTTTACTCTCTTATCTAGAACTTTCGATACCTAGAAACCATAGGCTGGAAAATATGCCACTGATGACGCCGCTATCATTCCTGGATACTGAATCCCAACACTTCTAGTCCTCTATCTGAAGTATGGAGTATTCACAACCTTATGCGCTTGAGTATCTCGTGCGTTGTTCACTTTACTTTACTTACCTTAAAATGTTGCACTACATCTTCTATCTCTTTCATGACCTCCCTTCCACATAGGTATAATTCACATCCACAACTTGAAGCTCTATTACTTGCACCACTAGTGCATACACAATTCGGTGGGGGTATCATACTGACTTCTTATGAGGCTGTTACTTTTCTAAATGGATTTATCATAGAGACGTTATAGAATATGGCTATTGTACTATCTCTCTTGTACCTCTGATATTAAGAGTGATTTTTCAATTTTCTCTATCACGAGGTCTATAATTTTCTAGGTCCATAATCAAACTCCTAATTTACTTAGTTAATGTAACTCTTTAGTTTCCTCTTCCCTCTGATCAACCTTTATGTAGGCTTAAGATTTCTTCAAATCTCTAGTTCATGGTATTAGTTATTACTTTAGCCCTTCATGGACGCTATGGAATATCCATGATACAATCTTCTAACAACTCAATCCTTTGTCTATGACCCAGGCTCAATTCTTTCTTTTAACTTATACAGATATCTTCTAGCGATGTATGATTGTTAACATATGTGCTGAATGGATAATACTCCGAACCCTTAAGTGCATTCATAATGTAACTAACTCTGGATTATTAATCGAATAATTCTTTTGGTTCCTTCTCAGCTTTCTTTAAACGTATGTTATTACTTTTCCTGGTCTTTTTGTCCCTTGTTACGTGCATACTTAACTTATCTTAGTTCCCACGCATGCCGGAGTGTTTGTGCAATTCGTATAATCGAGTATCCTACTTTTTCTTTTACTTCCCCTTCATTAGCCACGGTAGGTGCCACTTTCTTATAGAGTGCATACAATATTCTGGAATCGTAGCATATCTATAGGATTTGAATAAGTGCATAATCCCTTTCTCATTTTTATCGCATTCTTCCTTTACCATTCAATAGTTACTAGAACCACTTAATTCTCACTTAATGTCACATCACTCCATATTCCCCCCACTTTAGGCGAGTACTAAGATTTAATGCTACGATGATCTACGTATAGATGTTTTACCTCTTCATTTTTGGTGTCTCTTCGCATCATCAATGACCATTACTTGCCTTGCGGTAATCCTTCTATACCAAGGATAAAAAAAATTCCTTACTCACGAGGGTGACACCTAGTGTAACTGGAACACACAATCCCTTAAGCTTAACTTTGCTCACATTTCTTGCTTTAGGGAAGCGTCCTCCTGAATGACCTTTAAAGTTTATTCTTATGTTGTCCATTCTATTATTGTTGGAACGCAATATGAAATTCTCCTGATGCCGACCATTATCAAATAGCTCAGTCCCTAATTCATGTTTAGTTTATCTTGTTCACCAGTCAATACTGATTTCTATTACTCTGGGGTCTAACTTTTCCTTCTGGTAATCACGTTAGAGTCACAAACTTAATTCTCGAAATGAGGATACGACTTTATGTCCTACACTCTTTTGTTGTCTCAAGGCCTATCTTTGTAATTTTTTTTTGAACATTCTAGTATTCATATTTATCTGTACTATTCTAGAATGCACCATGTGGGTGTCTCACAAGGAGATCTATTAGCACATTTGCAATATCCTCCGAAAATGCCAACTAACTCAAAAAATCCATTCACCATTTTGGGTTACTTTAACCCAGTTGGATCCTGATATCCCATCCTTCTCTTAAACTATATCTGGTGGCTCCCACGGAGCATAACTGAGATGTGTGTGACTAATTGTACATACCTCTGTTACAATCGAAGACAACTCAAAATGCTTATATTTCTCATTTTGAATTGTAAATACTATTAATCTTCATTAATTGGGTACCTCGTACCCTTCTTCACATTGCTTCTTTTACTGGCTGAAACTTGTGTCTACCTCCCGATTCTCTTATTCCTTATTATCGTAAGAGTGGATAGACATTCTTGACTTAGGGATTCTTATCAACTCTATCTTAGTACACACATGATCTGTTGAAGACCTTACATTTACTCATCATAAGCATCATGAAAAATTGAGTTCGTCTGACACAACTCTTCCATAGCCACCTTCAATCTTTTACCAACTGTCTTTCTAGATGTAGGTATTTATTATGAATAAAATAGAATTTAGGAGTTTGAATTATTATAAGTGAGATCTATCGCACGATCTAGAGTAAGAAGAAAGAGTGATAGTCCTAAATGCCTTGTAGCCTCCTGCTTATAAGTGTGGAAGAAAATACACCCATAAACAAGACTCTACTAGACACAACTTGTAGACTCCCTAGGACAAAACTGATCTGATACCACTTTTGTCACGACCCAAACTGATGTGTCACAACAGGCACCCGGTACCTTACGCAAGGGTTACCAACGTAACATATCGTTTGTATCATACTATCAGAGGTAAATGAGTTGGGGAGTCTTCCATGAGATAAATAGAATAAAACATGAGGAAATACTTGACATTGGACAACCCAACATGTAATCCAAACTTATACATATGGCATACGGTCTATATGACCAAAATGATCATTTGTAAACTCAAAACATAGGCCGACAAGGCCATATAAGTATCCATATACATGACATCTGTCTACAAGACTCTAGGAGTACATATGTATCATAAAGGTCGGGACTGGGCCCTGCCATACCAATCAATACATGTCCTAATTATACTGATCAAATAAGAACCTACGAAGAAAATGGAGCACCAACACCTTCCATTGAGCTGATAGCCTACTTGGAGGACTCTCAACCTGTCTACCGAGACCTGCGAGCATGAAACACAGTGTCCCCACTCAAAAGGATGTCAGTACAAATAATGTACCGAGTATGTAAGGAATGAAATTTAGTAAATAAAAGATATGAGAGAAACATGGAGTAAAAGACTCGACATGTATGTCTGAATAGCTCTCTGAATCATTTAATACTTAAAATGTAATTCATATGCGTATAAATGCCATACCATGCATAGGTATATATATACATAACATCATAAAGCCTTTGAGGGCATCCAATCATATCATCTCGGCCACTGTGGGCAAAGTCATCAACATATACCAGCTTATCAGGTGGTGGTGCGTATATAACTCCGTAACCTTTTCCCATATCCCATATACATATATACACATATATAACTCCATTTGGTCATGGGTCGATGTAAATGAATGCAATGCATGAGAAGTATGTCAATAAAATATTTCAGAATGTCATAAGACCATTATGCATTTGATTAATATCATGAAATAAACTTTATCAACTTACGTATTTTCTGAGACCCACGAACAAATGATAGAATAATAGGATACATGTGGAATCAAAAACATAAGCATATCTAGCATTTCTATGAATAGAATCTTTAATGGTAGTTGTGCATTTACTCGTTTTGTTTGTATTGTATGGATCATGCCAAAAGAAAAGAAGGAATATCCTTAACATACCTGAACCAATTCTCTTGACAATTCCTCTAACACACCCCTTTTGCAAAGAACACGTACGGCAGATCAAATTAGGAAAAAATTCGTATGATATTCTTGAGAAAGATTGTACCGTA
The DNA here is from genome assembly GCA_005239505.1 of Nicotiana paniculata. Taxonomy (NCBI): domain Eukaryota; kingdom Viridiplantae; phylum Streptophyta; class Magnoliopsida; order Solanales; family Solanaceae; genus Nicotiana; species Nicotiana paniculata. The sequence continues at coordinate 65,801 of ML345697.1, read as the reverse complement.
CTCCCTTAGAATCGCGATTTCACGCTGCTTCATTTTCATACGAATTGTTGAGCTTCATCCATTACTTTTGGTGATGATTTCATATAAAATTTTGTTTTGATATTTCAGCCGTTAGCAAGAAAGCATAAGCATAAGATAATCATAAGCTAAGCATATGGGGAAGTCTCTTAAAATTGGGGGTTGTGGGACCCACTCTTCCAGATGACTTGGCCAACTATTTTTCTCAATATGCTACATAGTATACAAATCAAAGATTCACTTATCACCCTATTAGACTTGCTGCCACGTTGGGGTCTTTTGGGATTTATCTAAAATCTTAATTAGTTATTTACCAATTTCTTAATTGATTAATAAATCTCCCATTAACCAATTACCCACATAATTAAGAATTATCTCAAATTACTTAAAATATCATTCACTTTTAACACACTTTATACATCTTACTATCGTGGTCATGTGGTACCTATGACACTAGTCCATAAATACAGGGTATTATAGTTTGGACCGTATTTTATCCCAAAATTTCAAACATCGATGAAACACATTTCCTTCGATTCGCTTACCCTCTCACCTTCACGAATTTACTTATCACTTGTTTGAAATAGCAAAATACTTATAATCAAAAAATAATCTCATTTCTGAACTTACTTCGATTAACTTAAGACGAACCTTTAACATACAAAAATGCGGGATATAGCATATCATTTTCGAGATTTCATCAATATATTTATGGTGTACTTTCACATACGGAAATATGGGGTGTAACAATATGTCTTATTATTCTATCGTCTGTTCATGGGTCTCAGAAAATACGTAAGTTGATAAAGTTTATTTCATGATATTAATTTAAGGCATAATGGTCTTATGACATTTTGAGATATTTTATTGATGTACTTCTCATGCATATAAATATGGGGTATTGTAATTTGGACCGTATTTTATCTCAAAATGTCAAACTTCGATGAAACTCATTTCCTTCGATTCGCTTACCCTCTCACCTTCACGATTTACCTGTAATTTGTTTAAAATAGCATAATACTAATAATCCAAAAATAATCTCATTCCCGAACTTACGTCGATTAACTTACGACGAAACATTAAGGTACGAAAATGCGGGATGTAACATCTCATTTCCGAGCTTTCATTAATTTATTTATGGCATACTTTCACGTACAAAAATATGGGGTATAACTTCATTCCCACCTTTGAAACATTCATCCTCGAATGTTGACTGACGCACTTATCATTTTCATAACCTATGTCTTTCGAATACTTTAGTGATCTTCTTGCATGTAGGCAACTGTTCTATGAATAAATCCTAAAGCCAGGGCATTCCCCCCTCTAGGCCTCTTTCTCACACCATGACTTGTGGTCGGAATACTTCCAATCTCGTAACTGTTGTTACCTTCTGTCATGCAGCCTATACGACTCTGACCTTGTAAGTGCGCCTATGCGACTCTTCTCCTTTTCCCTCCGTCTTTTGCCAATCTCTAGGCCTTACTTTGTAAACATATACAGAATTATGACAAGCTGTCCCTCTGGGCGTCTATGGGTATACTGAAGTTCTTTGCTCAGTACTTTGTTGAACTTACGAATATTGTTATACCTTATTTCATAGATCCGTTTATCAACCCGTATGACTTTACTACATCTAGGTAGGTCATACTATATCATAACTCTTACTTCGATTTATCATTACTGAGATTTGTTATCCAACTCATGGTTATTCTCGTTGCTTATCCCATATGTATAAGTCTAAGTCCTTTAATGCTTCCTCATTACTGTTCAATATTGATATGTAGTCTACCACTGATAACTTGACCTTTTATGTAACATTTCCCCTAGGGCTCACGTCTCATTGGGGAACATCTGAAATGATTAGATTGATCCACCTGGGGCGATACCATACTTTCATAACCGTATTTCATAGCGTCCCAGTATGATTCACCTTACGTAGGTATTTAATCCTGTACAATTCATTAAATCCCTTTTTTCTTTTATTTATTTTTTTCTTTTCTTTTTTTTCTTCAAATCATTACTCAATCGAAGGCCCAAACGTCATCCTTTATCCATCAAAATTACACCCTCATTATACTACCAGGGAAGCATTCCATCTCTTCTAAATGCTAATAGTCTTAGATTCCTTTGAGTTCATTCAGGTTTAACTGAGCTTTCTATAACTTAGAGAAACCATCAACTCTCTTGTTTTCATGGGCTTAATCCCGAGGATTTATCCATTCTCGTCACCTTCTTACTTCCCTTTCCTTATCCTTACAGATGTGTTCCTAACTTGTTGTTGCTTTACAATACTTTAGCTTGTGACCTACACATATATATTTATATTACTCGCAACCTTCCTTCAACTTGCTTACACCATAGATTTCCTTATGTTATTCTGGAACATCAAGCGAGACATCACATCATCTCAAACTCTTCTTTACTCTCTTAACTTGACCTCTCGATACCTAGAAACCATAGGCTGGAAAGTATGCCACTAACGACGCTGTTATCATTCTTGGATACTGAATCTCAATGCTTGTAGCCCTCTACCTGAAGTATGAAGTATTCACAACCTTCTACACTTGAGTATATCGTATGTTGTTCGCTTTACCTTACTTACCTTAAAATGTTGCACCGTATCATCTATCTCTTTCGTGACCTCCCTTCCAGATAGGTATAATTCACATTCACAACTTGAAGCTCTATTATAATACTTGGAACACTGGTGCATACACAATCCGGTGGGAGCTTAATACTGACTTCTTATGAGGCTATTACTTTTCTGACCGACTTTATTGTAGAGCCATTATAAAATATGGCTACTGTACTATCTCTCTTGTACCTCTTATATTTAGAGAAATTATGCAATTTTCTCAATCACGAGGTCTATAATTTTCTGTGTCCAATAATCAGACTCCTAATTTACTTGGTTAATGTAACTCTTTAGTTTCCTCTTCCCTCTGATCAACCTTTATGTAGGCTTAAGATTTATTCCAATCTGCGGCTCATGGTATTAGTTATTTCTTTAGCCCTTCATGGACGCTATGGAATATCCATGATACAATCTTCTAACAATTCAATCATTTGTCTATAACCTGGGCTCAATTCTTTCTTTTAACTTATACTGGAATCTTCTACGACTGTATGATTATCGACATATGTGTTGCATGGATAATACTCCGAACCCTTAAGTGCGTTCATAACGTAACTAAGTTTGGATCATTAATCAAATAATTCTTTTCGTTCTTTCTCAGTTTTCTTTTAACATAAGCTATTACTTTTCCTGGTCTTTTTTCCCTTGTTACGTGCATACTTAGCTTAATTTAGTTCCCCCACATACCGGAATGTTTGTGCAACTCATATGATCTCGTTACCTACTTTTTCTTTTACTTCCCATTCATTAGCAACAATAGGTGCCACTTTCTCATTGAGTGCATACAATGTTCTGGAATCGTAGCATATCTGTAGTATTTGAATAAGTGCAATCTCATCCCTTTCTCATTTTTATTGCATTCTTCCTTTACCATTCCATAGTTACTAGAACCACTTAATTCTGACTTAATGTCACATCACTCTATATTCCCCACCCCCACCTCCTTTAGGGGAGTACTAAGATTTAGTGCTACGATGATCTACATATAGATGTTTTACCTCTTCATTTTTGGTGTCTTTTCGCATCGTCGATGACCCTTACTTGCCTTGCGGTAATCCTTCAGTACCAAGGATAACAAAATTCCTTACTCATGAGGGTGAGACCTAGTGTAAGTGGCACACACAGTCCCTTAAGCTTAACTTTACTCACATTGCTTGCTTTAGGGAAGCGTCCTCCTTAATGACCTTTAAAGGTTATTCTTCTGTTGTCCATTCTATTATTGCCGGAACGCAATCTGAAATTCTCATAATGCCGACCATTATCAAATAACTCAGTCCCTAATTCATGTTTTGTTTATCTTGTTCACCAGTCCATACTAATTTCTATTACTTTGGGGTCTAACTTTTCCTTCTGGTAATCACGTTAGAGTCACAAACTTATTTCTCGAAATGAGGATACAAATTATTGACCTACACTCTTTTGTTGTCTCAAGGCATGTCTGTGTAAATATTCTTTTTGTTGAACATTCTAGTATTCATATCTAGCTGTACTATTCTAGAGTGCACCATGTGGGTGTCTCACAAGGAGATCTATAAGAACATTTGCAATATCCTTCGAAAATGTCAACTAACTCAAACAATCCATTCGCTATTTTGGGTTACTTTAAATCCAGTTGGATCCTGATATCCTGTCCTTCTCTTAAACTATATCTGTTGGCTCCCATGGAGCATAACTGATATGGGTGTGACTAGTTGTACATACCTCTGTTACAATTGAAGGTAACTCAAAATTCTTATATTTCTCTTCTTGAATTGTAAATACTATTAATCTTCATTAATTGGGTACCTCGTACCCTTCTTCACTCTTTTACTTGCTGAAACTTTTGTCTACCACCCGATTCTCTTATTCCTTTTTACAGTAAGAGTGGATAGACATTCTTGCTTTAGGTATCCTTATCAAGAAGATTACATATCTTAGGACATACATGATCTGTTAAAGACCTTACATTTACTCGTCATAAGCATCATGAAAAATCGAGTTCCTCTAACTCAAGTATTCCATAGCCACATTTAATGTCTTACTAACTGTCTTTCTAGATGTAGTTATTGTCTTATTATGAATAAAATAGAAGTTAGGAGTTTGAATTCTTATAAGTGATCTCTATCGCATGATCTAGAGTAAGAAGAAAGAGTGACAGTCCTAATGCCCTATAGCCTCCTTCTTATAAGTGTGGGGTACAACACACCCATAAAAAAGACTCTACTAGTCAGAACTTGTAGACTCCCTAGGATAGAACTGCTCTGATACCACTTTTGTCACGACCCAAACCGATGGGCCGCAACGGGCACCCGATACCTTAATCAACTGAGTACCAACGTAATGTATCATTCGTATCATACTATTATTGGTAAATGAGCCATAGAGGCTTTCGCGAGATAAATAGAATAAAACATAAGGAAATACTCAACATTGGACGACCCAACATGTAATCCAAACTTATACGTATGATGTACGGGTCTATAAGACCAAAATGATCATTTGTAAACTCAAAACATAGGTCGATAAGGTCATACAAATATCTATATACATGACATCTGTCTACAAGCCTCTAGGAGTACATAAGTATCATAAAGGTCGGGACTGGGCTTTGCCATACCAATCAATACATGTCCTAATTATACTGACCAAATAAGCAACTCCGGAGAAAATGGAGCACACCAACACCTTCCGCTAAGCTAATAGCCTACTTGGAGGACTCTCAACCTGCCTATCGAGGCCTGCGAGCATGAAATGCAGAAGGATGTCAGTACAAATAATGTACCGGATGTAATGACCCGGCCTATCGTTCGTGAGATTAGTCCCGCTTCCCCTATTTATGCTTTATCATATGCTTCTTTGCCTATTTATGTTGTGTTGGGTCGGTTGGTTCAGGTTCAGAGTGGTTGTGGTGAGAATTGAGACACTTAATCTCTTAAATTAGCTTAAAAGTTAAAAAAGTCAACTAGGAGTTGACTTATTGGTAAACGACCTTGGAATGCGGATTTTATGGCTCTAAAAACTTTATTAGGTGATTTGGGACTTATGAGTGTGTTCGGAATGATGTTTTGATGTCCGGTGTAGAATTAGGCTTGAATTGGCGAAAGTTAGTTTTTGGCGATTTTTGGTCGGTAGGAGAAAATAGGCTATAGGGACTAGCATGGAATTCTGACAGTTGGAGGAGGTTCGTAATGTCGTTTTGGATATACTTGCAAATTTTCAGGTCAATCAGATGTGTTTTGGTTGGTTTCAGCATCATTGGCGAAATTTAGAAGTTTCAAAGTTCATAGGCTTGAATTTGATGTAATTTTGTTGTTTGTGTTGTTTTTGGTGTTTGGAAGGCTCGACTAAGTTTTAATGATGCTATGGGGTGTGTTGGTTGCAGCAAAATAGCTGTTGGTGTGAATTTACTGGTGTGGCCGCACCTGCGGAAGGGGAGCCACAGGTGCGATGGCCGTAGGTGCGAAGATCTTTGTGCAGGTGCTAAGATCTTTCCGCAGGTGCGAGATGAGGCCAGGCTGGAGGAGTCTGCAGGTGCGAAGCATGGGCCGCACCTGTGAAGCCGCAGGTGTGGATGAGGCATTGCTGGTGCGAATTTTGGACTGTTAGAGGGATTTCGAAGGTGTGCACCTGGGACCGCATGTGCGGATTAACTGGACAGAAAATATAAATAGGTGCCTCCGTGAAATTTTGGGCATTCTTCCACTGTTGCATGCGGGTTGAGCTGGTTTGGGAGCAAATTGAAGGAGAAATTCGAGGGTCTTCAGTGGAGGTATGTTTCCCGGATTAAAAACTCGTTTCTATGTTATTTTATGACGGATTAGGCTTGAAAATTGAGGAATTTAAAGTAGAAAAGTTGGGGAAAATGGGAGGAAGTTTGGAAAATTCTTTTGGTGATTTGAGTGGCAATTGTGGTCAGATTGTGGTGTTCTTGGAATGTGTAGAATCATGGGAGGATGGGGATTCTAGTGATGTAAATTTTATAAAATTCTGAGACGTGGGCCCGGGGTTCGGATTTGGCTGAATTTCGAGAATTGTGTTAAAATTTATATCTTTCGATTGGGTTTTGTTCCGTTAGCGTATATTGATGATGTTAATCAGATTTTGGTTAGATTTAGAGCATTTGGGAGCCAATTTGAGGGGCAAGCGCATCACAGAGTAGCTTTTGGGCTGTTTTGAGGTAAGTAACGATTGTAAATCTAAACCTAAGGGTATGACACCCCGGTATTTGATATTGTTTTGGTAAATGAGGTGACGCACATGCTAGGCGACGAGCGTGGGGGCGTGTACCGATAGGGATTGTGACCTGGTCCATCCCGTAGCGACTATTAAGCCGCGTATTCGATTTGAAACCTTATGATATCCTGCATTTTAGAAATTCATACTTGTTTATGGGCTGTGTGCCATGATTGGGGCCTTGTGCCGACCTGTTTAGACCCTCAGGGGTATTTTCCATGATTGGGGCCTTGTGCCGACCTGTTTAGACCATCAGAGGTACTTTTACACTATTCTACCACTATCCTGATAAAACAATTGTGAACTCAGTCATGTTTCCTACTTGTTGTTATTTTCACTGTTATCACACTGCTTTGAAAACTCTGAAAAGTATTTTGGGGTGAGTCCCGTGAGTTGAGATGAATTTCCCAAGTGGCTTGTGAATATGACTGAGTCAGGCCGAGAGCCGAGCATGTGAGGATAGTTATGGATCAGGCTGCGCGCCGCAACAATATATATGTTATATATTACACATGGGTCATGTTGCACGCCGCACCAAATATAGATTATATATATATGGATCGGGATGCACGCCGCAACAATATATGTTATATATGGATCGGGCTGCACGCCACATCAATATACATATTGGATCAGGCTGCGCGCCGCAGCAGATATAGTGCTTGGGCTGAAGGAGCCCCTCCAGGAGTCTGTATACCCCCAATGAGCCTAGTCGACTATTATATGGATCGGACTGCACGCCACAACGTATGTTATAAGGATCAGGCTGCACGTCGCAGCAGTATAGATATATATAGATATATATGTGTTGGATCGGGCTGCCCGCCGCAGCAGTTATGTGTATTCATGGTACTTGTTGAGTACAAATGTTTAATGTGAGCATGAGATACTGATAGTGAGTCACGAGTGACTGAGAGGCTTGCCTGAGAGGCTTTATTATGAGTGATATTGCACCCGAGAGGCTTATATTTTATGAAACTACTGTTTTTCACTCTTCATTACACTGAGCCGCTGATGTTAAATGTTGGATAAATGATTTTATGCGAGATTTTTAAATGGAAACTGGAGTTCTTATGAAATATTCGGAATGTAGATTCCTGAATTGATTTACTCATTTCCACTGTTATTCATTATATGGATTTACATGATTTATAAATGCTCGTCACTACACTCAAATTTTTAGTTACTTGATTACTTACTGAGTTGGCGTACTCACGTTACTCCCTGCAGCTCTGTGTGTAGATCCAGGTACCGGACCATCTCACTAGTTGATTTTCGGACGAGCTTGGAATTATTTGAGGATTGAGGTAGCTGCTCAGCATCCCCAACTCACCTCCTTTCCTTCCCTCAGATCATAGTTTCTTTTGGTCTTTTGTACCTCAGACTTTAGTTGTAGCAAGTCACTATATTGTACATTGTAATCACAGTCTTAGATGCTCATGACAGTTGACTCCAGGTTTTTGGGGAAATGTATAATTTGTTCATCTCATTCTGCTATTTTAAAATCTGCTAATTTTTGGAAAATTATGGAATATATTGATAATCTGAAATGGTTGGCTAGCCTAGTTCTATGATAGGCGCCATCACGGACGGCTTAGTTATTGGGGTCGTGACAAGTTGGTATCAGAGTTGGCCTAGACCGTCATCAGCTACTAAGATTCCCAGTTTCCTTGGTTTGGCAGGATATTATCGCTGTTTCGTTGAGAGATTTTCATCTATTGCAACACCTATGACCAGACTGACCCATAAGAGTGTTCATTTTAGGTGGACTGAGTGTGAGGAGAGCTTTCAGAAGCTCAAGTCAGCTTTGACTACAGCTCCGGTACTAGTTTTGCCTACGGATTCAGGTTCCTATAAAGTTTATTGTGATGCCTCGAGGGTCGGCCTTGGAGCGGTTTTGATGTAGAACAGTTGGGTGATTGCCTACGCGTCCAGACAGTTGAAGGTGCACGAGAAGAATTATCCAATGCACGATCTTGAGCTAACATCTATTGTCCACGGCTTGAAGATTTGGCGTCATTATTTATATGGAGTGCATTGTGAGATTTTCATTGATCACCGTAGTTTACAGCATCTGCTTAAGCAGAAGGATCTGAATTTGCGTCAGAGGAGGTGGTTGGATCTTCTCAAGGATTATGACCTCACTATTTTATATCATCCGGGGAAGGCCAATGTAGTGGCCGATGCCCTGAGTCGCAGGGCAGAGAGTTTGGGGAGTCTAGCCTACCTTCCAGTAGCAGATCGACCATTAGCACTTGATGTTCAGGCTTTAGTGGGTTAGTTGGTGAGGTTGGATCTATCATAGCCTCTGCGGATATTGGCTTGTGTAGCCTCCAAGTCTTCTCTTTATGATCAGATTAGAGCACGCCAGTATGATGATCCACACTTGCTCGTTCTTCAGGACAGGGTCCGTTGCAGTGATTCCAGGGATGTGGTTATCGGTGATGATGGGGTCATGAGGATGCATGGCCGGATTTTCGTACCCAATGTGGATGGACTTTGAGATTTGATTCTAGCCGAGGCCCATAGTTTGGGGTATTCCATCCATGCAGGTGCCACAAAGATGTATCAGGATCTGAGGCAGCATTACTAGTGGAGGCGGATAAAGAGGGATATTGTGGAGTTCGTAGCTCGGTGTCTCAACTGTCAGCAGGTCAAGCTTGAGCACCAGAGACCAGGTGGATTGCTTCAGTGATTAGATATTCCGGAGTGGAAGTGGGAGCGAATTACCGTGGAATTCGTAGTTGGGCTCCCACGGACTTCGAGGAGGTTTGATGCTATATGGGTTATTGTAGATCGGCTGACTAAGTCCACGCACTTTATTCCTGTTGGTACTAGTTATTCTTCGGAGCGGTTAGCTGAGATTTATATCAGAGAGATTTTTCAATTGCACGGGGTTCCAGTTTCTATCATTTCTGACAGAGGTACTCAGTTCACATCTCAGTTTTAGAGGGTCGTGCAGAGGGAGTTAGGTACTCAGGTTGAGTTGAGCACAACATTTCATCGTCAGAAAGACGGGAAGTCGGAGCGTACTATTCAGATTTTGGAGGATATGTTGCGTGCCTGTGTCATTGATTTTGGGGGTTCATGGGACCATTTCCTGCCACTCGCAGAGTTTGCATATAATAATAGTTATCAGTTGAGTATCCAGATGGCTCCGTATGAGGCTTTAAATGGTAGGAGGTGCAGATCTCCGGTTGGTTGGTTTGAGCAGGGCGAGGCTAGGTTGTTGGGTACAGACTTGGTTCAAGATGCGTTGAGAAAGGTGAAGTTGATTCAGGAGCGGCTTCGCACGACGCAGTCTAGGCAGAAGAGTTATGCGGACCGGAAGGTCCGGGATGTGTCTTTCATGGTTTGGGAGAAAGTGCTTCTGAAGGTGTCTCCCATGAAGGGTGTTATGAGGTTCGGAAAGAGGGGAAATATGAGTGCAAGTTCATTGGGCTTTTTGAGGTGCTTCAGAGGATTGGGGGGGTGGCTTATAAGCTTGCCATGCCTCCCAGCTTATCGAGTATTCATCTGGTGTTCCATGTTTGGATGCTCCAAAAGTATGTTGGTGACCCGTCTCATGTTTTGGACTTCAGCACGGTTCAATTCGAGGGTGATATGTCATATGAGGTACAGCCAGTGGCTATTTTGGGTCGTCAGGTCAGAAAGCTGAGGTCTAAGGATATAGCTTCAGTAAAGGTTCAGTGGAGAGGACAACTGGAGGATGCCAACTGGGAGACCGAGCGGGAGATGTGGAGCGCATATCCTCACTTATTCGAGACTCCAGGTATGTTTCTAGACCCGTTTGAGGACGAACGTTTGTTTAAGAGGGGGAGGATGTAACGACTCGGCCGGTCGTTCCATGAGATTATCCCCGCTTCCCCCATTTCTGCTTAATCATATGCTGCTTAGCCTATTTATGTTGTGTTGGGTCAGTTGGTTCAGGTTCGGAGTGGTTGTGGTGAGAACTGAGACACTTAGTCTCTTAAATTAGCTTTAAAGTTAAAAAAGTCAACTGGGAGATGACTTATTGGTAAACAACCTCGGAATGCGGATATTATGGCTCGGACAACTTTGTTAGGTGATTTGGGACTTAGGAGTGTGTTCAGAATGATGTTTTGATGTCCGGTGTAGAATTAGGCTTGAATTGGCGAAAGTGGCTTGTGAATATGACTGAGTCAGGCCGAGAGCCGAGCATGTGAGGATAGTTATGGATCAGGCTGCGCGCCGCAACAATATATATGTTATATATTACACATGGATAGGCTTGCACGCCGCACCAAATATAGATTATATATATATGGATCGGGCTGCACGCCGCAACAATATATGTTATATATTACACATGGATAGGCTTGCACGCCGCACCAAATATAGATTATATATATATGGATCGGGCTGCACGCCGCAACAATATATGTTATATATGGATCGGCCTGCACGCCGCATCAATATACATATTGGATGGGGTTGCACGCTGCAACAGATATAGTGCTTGGGCTGAAGGAGCCCCTCTAGGAGTCTGTACAACCCAGTGAGCGCAGTCAACTATTATATGGATCGGGCTGCATGCCGCAACAGTATAGATATATATAGGTATATATGTGTTGGATCGTGCTGCCCGCCGCAGCAGTTGTGTGTATTCATGGTACTTTCTGAGTACGAGTGTTTAGTATGAGCATGAGGTACTGATAGTAAGTCACGGGTGACTGAGAGGCTTGCCCGCGAGGCTTTATTATGAGTGATACTGCGCCCGAGAGGCTTATATTTTATGAAACTACTATTTTTCACTCTTCTTTACACTGAGCCTCTGATGTTAAATGTTGGATAAATGATTTTATGCGAGATTTTTAAATTGAAACTGGAGTTTTATGAAATATTTGGAATGTAGATTCCTGAATTGATTTACTCATTTCCACTGTTATTCATTATATGGATTTACATGATTTATAAATGCTCGTCACTACACTCAAGTTTTTAGTTACTTGATCACTTACTGAGTTGGCGTACTCACGTTACTCCCTGCAGCTCTGTGTGTAGATCTAGGTACCTGACTATCTCACTAGTTGATTTCCGGATGGGCTTGGAGTTATTTGAGGATTGAGGTAGCTTCTCAGCGTCCCCAACACACCTCCTTTCCTTCCCTCACATCATAGTTTCTTTTGGTCTTTTGTACCTCAGACTTTTGTTGTAGCAAGTCACTATATTGTACATTGTAATCACAGTCTTAGATGCTCATGACAGTTGACTCCAGGTTTTTGGGGAAATGTATAATTTGTTCATCTCATTCTGCTATTTTAACATCTGCTAATTTTGGGGAAATTATGGCATATATTGATAATCTGAAATGGTTGTCTAGCCTAGTTCCATGATAGGCGCCATCACGGCCGACTTAGTAATTGGGGTCGTGATAGTACCGAGTGTATGTCTGAATAGCTCTGTGAATCATTTAATACTTAAAATGTCATGCATATGCGTATAAATTTAATACTTAAAATGTCATGCATATGCGTATAATCATAAGCTAAGCATATGGGAAAGTCTCTTAAAAATGGGGGTTGTGGGCCCCACTCTTGTGGATGACTTGGCCAACCATTTTTCTAAATATTCCACGTAGTATACAAACCAAATCACTTATCACCCCATTAAACTTGCTGCCGCGTTGGGTTCTTTTAGGCTTTATCCAAAATCTTAATTAATTAATCACTAATTCCTTAATTGACTAATAATTAACCAATTACCCACATAATTAAAAATTATCTCAAATTACTTGAAATACTACTCACTTTTAACCCACTTTATACATCTTACTATCATGGTCAGGTGGTACCTTGTATGACACTAGTCCATAAATACGGGGTATATGGGATATGGGAAAAGGTTACGGCGTTATATACGCACCACCATCTGATCAGCTGGTATATGTTGATGACTTTGCCCGCAGTGTCCGAGATGATATGATGCGATGCCCTCAAAGGCTTTATGATGTTATGAACGCATATAACTATGCACAGCAGGACATTTATACGCATATGAATGATATTATAATATTAAATGATTCACAGAGCTATTCAGACATACATGTTTAGTCTTTTACTCCATGTTTCTCTCATGTCTTTTATTTACTGATTTTCATTCCTTACATACTCGGTACATTATTTGTACTGATGCACCTTTTTCCTGGGGACACTGCATTTCATGCCCGCAGGTCCCGATAGACAGGTTGAGAGTCCTAAGTAAGATATTAGCTCAATGGAAGATGTTGGTGCGCTCCATTTGCTCTGGAGTTGCTTATCTGGTCAGTATGATTTGGACATGTATAGATTAGTATGGCGGGGCCCTGCCCCGACCTTTATGATACTTATGTACTCTTAGAGGCTTGGAGGTAGATGTCATGTATACAAATACTTGTTTGGCCTTGTCGAACTACAATTTGATTTTACGAAAGATTATGTTACCCTTATAGGCTCGTATGTCACATGTATAAGTTTCTACATAAGTTTGGGTCGTTCTATGTCGAGTACTCTCTCATGTTTATTCTAGTTATCTCATGACAGCCTTCCCAGCCCATTTACCTATGATAGTATGACATGAAAGATACATTATGTTGGTACTTAGTTGAGTAAGGCATTGGGTGCCCATCGCGGCCCATCGGTTTGGGTCGTGACACATAACCTACAGCTCTTTCGAATACATTAGTAATCTCCTTGCCATCTAGGAAACTGTTCTTTGAATGAATCCTTAGTCCAGGGCATTCCCCTCTTTTGGCTTCTTTCACACACCACGACTTGTGGTCGGAATTCTTCCAATTTTGTAACTATTTATACCTTCTATCATGCAGTCTATATGACTTTGTATTTGTATGTGTGCCTATGCGACTCTTACCTCTAGCTTTTAGCAAATCTCTAGGCCTCACTTTGTGAACATATATAGAATTTTGACAAGCTGTCCCTTTGGATGTGTATGGCTTTACTACATCTAAGTAGATCATACTATACCATAACTCTTACTTCGATTTACCGTTACTGAGGTCTGCTACAAAACCTCAGGTTACTCTGTTTCTTATCCTATATGTATAAATCAAAGTCCTTTAATGCTTTCACAATACTGTTCATCTAAAAAATGATGGCCTAATCTCATCTCATACTTTGTAACTTTTATCCATCCATTGTTGATTCACCTCAATGTTGATCTACAATGTACCACTGATAGCTTGACCTCTTATGTAACACTGCCGCTATGGCTCACGTCTCATCTGGGATATCTGAAATGATTAGACTGATCCACTAGGGGGCGATAATATACTTCCACAATCGTATTTTGTAGCATCCCAATGTGATTCACCTTACATGGGTATTTTAATACTTCTCGGAACGTCATAAGACTATTATGCCTTTGATTACTATCATGAAATAAACTTTATTAACTTACGTATTTTTTGAGACCCATGAACAAATGATAGAATAATAAGATATATGGGAAATCAAGAACATAGGAATATCTAGTATTTTTATGATAGAGTCATTTATAGAAGTTGTGCCTTTGCTCATTTCATTTGTATCTTATGGGTTATACCAAAAAGAAATAAGGGATAGGCATAACATACCTGAGCCGATTCTCTTGACAATCCCTCTAACACATGTCTTTTGTGAAAAAAATGGAACGGCGGATTGAAGTAGGAAAAAATCCATATGATGTTCTTGAGAAATATTATACCAGGCTCCCTTAGAATTTCAAATCCTGTTACTATTACATCATATAACTTCACATGAATTCCTTTGCTGAAGATCGTTACTTGGTAGATGTAAAACATCTCCATATTTGTGAGTTTGCTCCCAATGTTGCATGACTTTTCTTGCTGAAGCTCATCCATTACTTAGAAGATGTAAGTATCTTCATTTTGTGAGTACGAGAAGTTTTTAAATTTTGGTGGTGTAGGCCCCACTTTGATAAGGATGACTTGGCCAAAGAATGTCCAAATTATGCCACCTAATCTCAAAACCTGAAGAGTCATGGTTTGTTTTTAGCAAGTAGAGCCCTTGTTGTCACGTTTTGGGGTGATACCCACCCCCTTCAATATTATCCACCAATCTTAGTTACATGTTAATATCTCACTAAAATTAATAATTACCCAATTATCCACATAATTAAGAATTATATCAAATTACTTATAAGACTACTCACTTTTAACACACTTTATACATCTTGCTATCATGGTCATACGGTACCTTGTATGGCACTAGTCTATAAATACGGAGTATTGTAGCTTGGACCGTATTTTATCTCAAAATGTCAAAATTTGACGAAATTCATTTTCTTCGATTTGCCGACCCTCTCACCTTCACGAATTTACTCATAGCTTGTTTGAAATAACATAATGCTTATAATATCAAAATAATCTCATTCCCAAACTTATGTCGACTAACTTACAACGAAAATTTTAACATATGAAAATGCAGGATGTAACATCTCATTTCAGAGCTTCCATCAATTTACTTATGGCATTCTTTCACGTACGAAAATATGGGGTGTAACAATATTCTCCCTTTGTTATTCATTATTGCTTCCAAAATTGATAGTCATAATCCTCCTAACTACCCCAATCATGCCATTATTAAAAGGTAGTTCTACTTCATCTTCATATTCACTCACACCTCTCTCCTCTTCCTCACTTTTTTTACTCTCATATTCTCCACTCATAAACTTCCTATCCACCCCAATCATACTAGTATGAGGCAGTTCTGTGATGACCCAAAAAATCATCTCTCATTTTATAAGTCAAAACTATGTTCCGAGGCCTTGAAAAAAACACTCTTTTTATCTTACCTCGTTTTGCATGCGCAGTCCGGGCGTATACCCCGAAAGCTTTTATATGAAAAATTGAGAAAAATACTAATTTTGCCTTTAAAAAAATTAAATTTAAGTTGACTTCGGTCAATATTGTGGGTAAATGGATGTGGAACCGTGATTTGATGGTCCCAGAGGGTCCGTAGGAAAATATGGGACTTGGGCGTATGCCCGGAATCGAATTCCGAGGTCCCAAACCCAAGAAATAAATTTTTGAAAGAAATTGTTTTACTAAAATTATAAGAGTTTTTGGAAATTTGATTATATTTGAAATTGATGGTATCGGGCCCATATTTTGTTTCCAGAGCCTGATACAGGTTTAATATAGTATTTGAGTGATGCCTGTAAAATTTGGTAAGAAACGAAGGTCATTTGACGTGATTCTGACCCGTAGTTGTGAAATTTGAGACTTTGAAAGTTCTTGAGATTTTCCTTTGATTTTTATGCTAAATTCGTTATTTAAGATGTTATTTTGGCGATTTGATCGCCCGAGTAAGTCCTTAGGATGTTTTTAAATTTGTGTACATGTTTGGTTTGGAGTCCCGAGGGCTCGGGTAAGTTTCGGATAGGTGTCAGAGTGATTTGGACTTAGAAAACTCTGCTGAGATGTTGTTTGCTGTGTTTGGTGTTTTTTTCTATGCAAACGCGTGGTAACCCACTCAAATTCAAAGATTAATCGAGGAAAGGGGCCTGGGTACTCTATGCGATTGCACTGGACCCGACGCGAACACGGAGCCCTGGGTAGGTGTCTCTAAGAGAACGCGTCTAGGCACTCGCGAACGCACTGTGTAAGGGAGTTGGGGATGGGGGAGCTGGATCACTATACGAACACGGCCAGAGGCACACGAACGCGAAGGCCAGGGAAGGGTGAGCCTATGAGAACGCGGTAGACCTCACGCAAACGAGTAGAAGGTCTGTCCAGCCCATTTAAAAAAGTATCAAAAAGGGATTTCTCCATAATTTCACAACTCTTTCATTGAAACTCGACCTTGGGCGATTTTTGAAGAGGGAATTCATCACCAAATCAGAGATTTGTGTTCTTAACCTCATTTCCTTCAATTTCCATCAATTCGCATTAGATCTTTAGTCCTAAATCTTGTTCTTTAAGGGTAGAAATTAGGGATTTTACAAATTTGGGAATTTATACCTCGATTTGGGGTCAGATTTTGAAACAAATTATATATTCGGGCTCATGGGTGTATGGGTGATCGGGTTTTGGTCCGAACCTCGTGTTTTGACCAAGCGAGCCCGGGGTCGATTTTTGACTTTTCGGGAAGAATGATAGAAAACTCATAATTAAGCATTGGGGTTGAATTATTTAGCATTTATTGATTTTGTTAAGCTAATTATGTCCAGATACAATTGAATTGGAGGCGAATTCTAAAGGGAAAGTAGTAATTGAGGCTTGAGTTTGGTCGTGGAATTCGAGGTATGTGTTTGGCTTAACCTTAGCTTGAGGGATTAGATATTGTGTCTTATTTGCTACGTGTTAGTATAATGTGTAACGTATAGGTGTGGTGACGAGTGTCTATACGTTGGTGTCAAGCATAACGTGAGTCGAATATTGTGATTTATGTGATTTTTTAGTAAGCATTACTTGAGTTTAATTGGACAATTATCTATGTTGGTGGTGTTTCTTTGGTATTGACCATTGTTGAGTATTGGTTCGAGTTGAGAATTACTACGTGAAATTGACTAACTAGGTGAGATTGGTTATAGATGTTTTTCTCTGCCGGGATGATATTGATTCTATTGTTGACTCCCTTGCCGGGACGTTATGCATTTACTATTGTTGTTTGTATTGTTGATTTCCTTGCCGGATTGTTGTTATTGATTTGTTTGGGTGAGGAAGAGTATAAAGAACGAAGGGTGAAGCGCCGTTTTCTATTGATTTATTGTGAGGATGAGTGTGAAAGCACAAAGGGTGATGTCGTGTCGTTTCTATTGATTTATTGTGGGATGAGAGTAAAAGCACCAAGGGTGATGCCGTGCCATATTATGATATTAAAAGCACGAAGGGTGATGTCGTGCCGTTTCTATTGATTTATTGTGAGGATGAGAGTAAAAGCACAAAGGGTGATGTCGTGCATTCCATTTATTATTTGCTGAGGATGAGAGTAAAAGAACGAAGGGTGATGCCGTTCATTTGTTTTTGTGCTGTTACTTCTGTTGTTTAAATTGATATCAAATTTTGTTTCTTTACTTCGTTATTTCCATTATTTGATATTTCCTCCCCTCAGCATGTTCCCCTTTCTTTGTATTTAGCTGCTTAATTCGTGTTGTTATTATTTTCTCCGTATATGATTAAACTGCAAAGGTTTAGTTGGTTGTCGTGTCCTAGCCTCGTCACTACTTCGTCGAGGTTAGGCTCGACACTTACTCAGTACATGGGGTCTGTTGTACTGATGATACACTCTGCACTTTTGTGCAGATTCCGGTACAGGACCCTACGGACCTTAGAGTGAGGAGGCTGCTTTCACTTCATTTGGAGATTCCGAGGTAGTCCTGCAGGCATCCGCATGCCTTGGCGTCGACTCCTACTTTATTTCCACTCTATTCTTCTTTATTCTGAGACAACTGTATTTATTTTGTTCAGACTTTTATATGTAGTATTCATAGACAGTCCGTGAATTTGTGGCACCAAATTATGGGTTTAGTATTATGATTTTCGTAATGGCTTTTAATTAAGTTGTTAGACTTTATTTTCTCTCGCACTTTTATTTCTGCTGACTTGCACATCACTTGTTATCTGTTAAAAATAAATTAATAAGGTAAATAAATATTTACATTGGCTTGCCTAGCGAGTTCAATGTTAGGTGCTATCACGGTCCCGATGGTGGAAAATTCGGGTCGTGACAAGTTGGTATCAGAGCACTAGGTTGCTTAGGTCTCACAATTCACGGACAAGCTTAGTAGAGTCTGAGGGATCAGTACGGAGACGTCTGTGCTTATCGCCAAGGGGATACAGAGTTTAGGAATGACTTTACATCTATTTTTATCAGTCGTGCGATTTGATTCCTCAAAACTAATTGAATTTCTAGTCTATTCTCTCGCAGATGGTGAGGACACATGCTTCTTCATCCACTGATCAACAACCCGAGTCTCCAGTTGCAGCTCCTACGAGGGGCCGAGGACGAGGACAAGACCGAGGCCATGCTAGAGGACGAGGCAGGGACATAGCTCAGCCTAGAGAAGCAGCCGCAGTGGCGGAGCCTCAGGTAGATTTTGTTGATGAGGTTGCTGCCCAGACAGTCCCGGTTGGACCAACTCAGGTTCCCGAGGGGTTCATTGCCACCTCGGTACTCCAGGATGCTCTGGATCGTCTAGTGGGCCTTATGGAGAGCGTTTCTCAGGCAAGTTTACTTCCTTCAGCACCGGCCGTCTCTCATGCTGGGGGAGGAGCCTAGACTCCCGCTACTCGCAGCCCGGAGCAGTTGGCTTCTCAGTTCCAGACTCTAGCACCTCAGAGAGCTGGGGTAGTTCAGCCGGGTATTGTGGCTCAGACCGGTGATGGAGCAGCTATGTCTACTGATGCTTTGTGGAGGTTGGAACGCTTCACCAAATTGTTTACTACTACTTATAGCGGTGCATCTTCAGAGGATCCCCATGACTATTTGGATATCTTCCACGAGGTTCTACGGAACATGGGGATAGTGGAGGCCAATGGGGTTGACTTTTCTACTTTTCGTCTGTCAGGTCCCACCAAGACCTGGTGGAGAGATTATTGTTTTGCTAGACCAGCTGGATCACCGCCTGTGACTTGGGCCCAGTTATCTAATTTTTTTTGGAGAAGTTTCCCCCTATCGCTCAGAGAGAGGATTATAGGAGGCAATTTGAGCATCTCCAGCAGGGTTCTATGACCGTCACTCAGTATGAGACCATATTCATTACTTTGGCCCGTCATGCTATTATGATACTTACCACCGATCGAGAGAGGGTGAGGAGGTTTATTGAGGTACTAGCTCAGCCGATCAGATTGCAGATGGCTAGAGAGCCAGGGAGTGATATTTTCTTTCAGGATGCAACCAATGTGGCCAGACGAGTCGAGATGGTTCTATCACATGGGAGTGGTCAGGGGTCTGACAAGAGGCCTCGTCATTTTGGCCGGTTCATTGGTGTTTCATTTGGAGGCAGGGATTCTTTTGGTAGGGGCCATCCTCCTAGTCTGTTTCAGTACGCACTTCAGGTTTCTCGCAATGCTCTAGGTGGCCGTGGTTCCAACATGCAGTATTCTAATCAGTTGCCCTACAGTGCACCACCAGCTCCTATTAGTGCATCGCCGCTCCAAAGTTTTCTGGGTGGTTACTCAGGTCGCCAGGATCAGTTTCAAGGCCAGTAGTCTCAGCAGCTAAGATCTTGTTATATTTGTGGTGGTCCGGGGCACCTTGCTAGATTTTGCCCTCGAGCCTCGAGCAGTTCTCAGCACCAGGGTCTTTTGTGCCATGGTTCCCGCACTAGGTGTTGCACTAGACGTTCAACCATCCAGAGGTGGGGGTCGAGGTGTTAGAGGTGGAGGTCAGGCAGTTAAAGGTGGAGGCCAGGCTACTAGCGGTAAAGGTCAGCCAGCAGGAGACTATCCCAGGGGTGTAGTTAAGACTGGTGGGGCCCAACCCCGATGTTATGTTATTTCAACCAGACCGGAGGCTGAGGCCTGCGATGCGGTTATCACAGGTATGGTTTCAGTTTGTAGCAGGGATGCTTCAGTTTTATTTGATCCAGGGTCCACATATTCTTTTGTGTCATCTTATTTTGCTCCTTATTTAGTTATGCCTCGTGATTCTCTGAGTACTCCTGTATATATGTCTACACCGGTGGGTGATTATATTGTGGTAGATTATGTCTACCGTTCGTGTGTAGTGGTTATTGGTGGTCTTGAGACCAGTGTAGATCTTCTACTCCTTGATATGGTAGATTTTGATGTTAATTTGGGTATGGATTGGATATCGCCTTATCATGCCATACTAGACTGTCATGCCAAGAACGTGGCCTTAGAATTGCCGAGGTTGCCTCGACTACAGTGGAGAGTGACTCCTGGTCATTCTTCCAGCAGGGTTATCTCATTTATGAAGGCTCGACATATGGTCGAGAAGGGGTGTTTGGCCTATCTGGCCTATGTTCGTGATTCTATTGCTGAGGTTCCTTCTATGGAGTCTGTGCCCATTGTCCATGAGTTTCTAGAGGTGTTTCATGCAGACTTGCCGGGTATGCCACCCAATAGGGATATTGATTTTTGCAGTGATTTGGCTCTGGGCACTAAACCATTTCTATTCCTCCATATCGTATGGCCCGCCAGAGTTGAAGGAGTTGAAAGAACAGTTGTAGGACTTGCTTGATAAAGGATTTATTAGGCCTAGTGTCTCGCCTTGGGGTGCGCCGGTGTTGTTCGTTAAGAAGAAAGATAGGTGGATGAGGATGTGCATCGATTATCGGCAGTTGAACAAGGTTACCATCAAGAATAAGTATCTGTTGCTGAGGATTGATGATTTCTTTGATCAGCTTCAGGGTGACAAGGTATTTTTGAAGATTAATTTGAGATGTGGCTATCACCAGTTGAGGATTAGGGCATCTGATGTGCCTAAGACAACTTCTCGCACTCGGTACGTGCATTACGAGTTCTTAGTGATGTCATTCGGGTTGACAAATGCCCCAACAACTTTCATGGACCTGATGAACCGAGTGTTCAGGACTTATTTGGATTCCTTCGTGATTGTCTTCATTGATGATATCCTGATTTATTCCTACAGCCCGGAGGAACATGAGAAACACCTTCGAGTCGTTCTCCAGACTCTGAAGGACAGCCAATTATATGCCAAGTTTTCGAAATGTGAGTTTTGGTTTAGTTTAGTTGCATTTCTGGGTCATGTTGTATCATCGGAGGGTATTCAGGTGGATCCTAAGATGATTTCAGTGGTTAAGGATAGGCCTAGACCCACATCAGCTACAGAGATCCGGAGTTTCTTGCGTTTGGCGGGCTATTAGTGTCAATTTGTGGAGGGTTTTTCTTCTATTGCAGCCGCGATGACCAGGTTGACTCAGAAGGGTTCCCAGTTCCGGTGGTCAGAGGATTGTGAGGCGAGCTTCCAGAAGCTTAAGACAGCTTTGACTACGGCGCCAGTGTTGGTTTTGCCCACAAGTTCAGGGCCATATACTGTGTATTGTGATGCATATCAGGTTGGACTTGGTGTAGTGTTGATGCAGGATGGCAAGGTCATTGCATATGCTTCGCGTCAGTTGAAGATCCACGAGAAGAATTATCCAGTTCATGACTTGGAGTTAGCAGCCATTGTCCATGCGCTGAAGATTTGGAGGCATTATCTGTACGGCGTGTCATGTGAGGTGTTCACGGATCATAAAAGTTTGCAATATTTGTTCAAGCATAAAGAATTGAATTTTAGGAAAAGGAGATGGTTGGAGTTGTTGAAAGACTATGACATCACCATTTTATATCATTCAGGGAAGACCAATGTGGTGGACGATTCTTTGAGTAGGAAGTTAGCCAGTATGGGTAGTCTTGCATATATTCCGGTCAGGGAGAGACCGCTTGCTTTGGATGTTCAGGCCTTAGCCAATCGGTTCATGAGATTGGATGTTTTCGAGTTCGTCCGTGTTCTAGATTATACAGTTGCTCGCTCTTCATTATTTGATCGTATTCAAGATCGGCAATATGATGATCCTCATTTGTGTGTCCTTAGGGACACGGTGCGGCACGGTTGTGCCAAGCAGTTTACAGTTGGTGATAATGGGGTTTTACGGATGCCGAGTCGTATTTGTATGCCCAATATGGATGGACTTGGTTATTTGATTTTAGAGGAGGCTCATAGTTCCCGGTACTCCATTCATCCGGGTGCCGCAAAGATGTATCAGGATTTGCGGCAACATTATTCGTGGAGGAGGATGGAGAAGGATATTGTGGCATATGTATCTCGATGTTTGAATTGTCAGCAGGTTAAGTACGAGCATCAGAGACCTGGTGGTTTATTGCAGCAAATTGATATTCCTGAGTGGAAGTGGAGGCGTTTCACCATGGATTTCATTGTTGGACTCCCACAGACTCAGAGGAAGTTCGATGCAGTATGGGTTATTGTGGATAGGCTGACCAAATCAGCGCATTTCATTCATGTGGAAGTTTCCTATTCTTCGGTGAGATTGGCAGAGATCTACATTAGGGAGATTGTCCGTCTTCATGGTGTTCCCGTGTCTATTATTTATGACCGGGGTACGCAGTTTACCTCGCACTTCTGGAGGGCAGTTCAACGTGAGTTGGGCATGAGGGTTGATTTGAGCACATCATTTCATCCTCAGACGGACGGACAGTCCGAGCGTACTATTTAGATTTTGGAGGATATGCTTCGAGCCTGTGTCATTGACTTTGGAGGTTCATACAACAACAACTATCAGTCAAGCATCCAGATGGCTCCCTATGAGGCATTATATGGTAGGCGGTGTCGGTCGCTAGTTGGGTGGTTTGAGCCGGGAGAGGATTGGTTGTTGGTGTCGCTCCCCCTTTTTCCTCTCCTTTCGGATCGGTCAAGGTTGTTGAGTTTATTAGGACAACTCGTTTCCTTTTGGGAAAAGGGGTATGTAAGGACTTGAAGAGACGCCAACTAACGAATTAAGGTACGTTAGGGCACCTACGAATGGTCATTATAACACGGATTTGAATAACCAGAGAAAGGGCTTGAAATTACTTCAAGGGGAAGGTGTTAGGCACCCTTAAAATCCATAACTATGGTTCCCGGCCAAACAAGATTTGTGAATTGAAACAAGTAGAAAATAAGCAATTAAAGCACAAACCAAATAAAGGGTTTTGAAAATATTCGCAGTCTAAGCACACATATGAAATAATGTTTTTAAAAGATTTAAAGTCTAGGCACATATACAAGGTTTTGAAAGATTTACAATCTAAGCACACATGTGTAAGGGATAGGGGGTCCTAGGTTGTTTATCCTATAGGATCACATCAGTGCAATGCCCGGTAATCACTCCTCAGAAAGGGGCTACACGTGGCATTAGCGCACCGGTCATCATATCCATATCTACCTTTTACCCCACCCCTTAGCGGTTATTAAGCGAGTTTATTTAGCGATCTCTACGCATGCTGTTACCCGTCCCTTCTTAAAGGTCCTGGAGGAATTTATGACCTCTAAGTACAGGTAGTTCTAAATAGTCCCCTAAGGTTTTAAAAGGATAAAATTCTAAGCGACAGGCAAGAACAGATAGGACTTTAGAAGATAAAGGCAGGAAAGAGAAATTAAGAGGCTCAGATTTACCCCAACAGATAATGCACATAATCAGCACGTCTCAAACACAAACAAGAGGCATTTTTATTAGACAGGATCCTAAAGCATGATGCTAAGTGAATATCAAAACATAGAAGATATGCAGTTTTATTTTATAAACCCAGAAGCAGGGGCCCTAATCAATTTGCCTACTGATTTTAAGCATGTTAACCATTAAGCAGTAAACACAAAAGAAACAGTTTTCCAGTTTTATAAATGTTGATTACCTAAGGCTTGCCTAGGCGTGGGGGGTAATGCGCAATACTTACCAGAATTGTTAAAAAAACTATTTAGAACTTGTTATACCTAAAACATGTTGTTCTAAGTGTTTCAAAATACAAGGATTATTACCAGTTTATTTAAAACAGGATGATCAAATGTGAGACTGTCTTATGTCCTTTTTCATGCATCAGTAGTTTAACTAGGTGTGACTGGGCGAGATCCTAAAGCATGGTATCTACTATGCACATAGAGATGCAGAATGGTTACAGAATTCCTAAAGCATGATTCCTAAATGCACAGGAAGTTACAACATAATTTCAGGATGTGCAGGAGCAACATTTTTTATGTTGATGCTATTATTTAGCCTAGAAGTAGGATTTCTAAGTGATAGATAAGGTCAAATGAAATGCTGAAGCAGTAAACCTAAAACATGATATCTAATGCATGACATGCTTAGAATGTATTGGTCCTAAACATGGATTCTAATGCACATATAGGAAATGTAAACGTAAGGCATGGTTTCTACCCATTGATATTGATAACATATATAGCTACCCTCCTTTTTTCACTAGCCAACCCCAATATTCATTTACAATAATTATAACAAACCAATATTGAATGAATTACATAGATAAATAAAAATAAGAAGTTACACTATAGGGAGCCTGAAAACAGACCCAGATTTCCAGAACCTCAAATGCCTAAAGTTTTTCATAACCTTTTCATGTCCGGGTGTGTCAGAGTTCCCTAAGGACCTCAAGGATCCCAGGCAGTGCTCACACCCAGATTTCACAATCATAATTGAGTAAGTGCAGTGTGGAAGTGCCAGCCCCAGTGCATCAGAGTTCAGAGGGATCTCACAGGGATCCCAAAGCAGTCACACACTGGAGGGGAAGAACTTAAAGACTTAAGAGTAGAGTGAGAGTGCTTGACATAATTTTGAAAGGGTTTGATAGGAAAACAATTATTGACAGAGACTCAGTTCAAATAATTTTATAAAATAAGAGAGAGTTGTTTAGTAAAACAACTTTTGAAGAGAGGAGGGAAATTAACAAACACAGATAAAACACAGAACCAAAGCAGGTTCAGCATCACACATAGAACAAACCTTCACACAGGGGTGATGAGAACTGGGACACATAAAGCACATAATGTACAAGCATAGCAGTTCTTACAGGGAATATCATGAACTCAAGAATCAATACAGAATCAAGCAACTTAGGGTACAAATTGTTTTTACAAAGAAAGGTTCATACTAGAAACCAGATAAACACAGAATTGAACAGAGTCACATTGAGACATACTACAAAAGGGGGATAACATATTCATGCTGATCCTAAGGGGAGTAATACATAACATAACATGCTAGAAGGACAAAAATGTAAACATGTCAACTACACGTTGCACAACAAAACCATAGACAGAAACAAACTAGAAATAGGATAAACTGAAGCAGTGAGAGAAACATATTGGTTTTTGGACTTGAATTGAAATCAGAACGTACCAGTAAAGAAGATAGCAAACACAAAAGTGAAGAAAATGAGAGCATAATAATTAGCCTTGGCTTGCAGCCGGCTAACTCAGAACAGTAGCAAGTAACAAAGAAGGAGGTCAGAAAGCTTTGAGTGTGAGAGATAGTTTTGAACCAATGTGTCCGTGTGTTTGTGTTAATGAGAGAGCATGTATATATATAGTTTAAAACTAGGTATAATAATAAGGTAAGAATCAAAGTCATGCAGTAATTATGGAACAAGATATCAATTAGTATGAAATCATATAAGCACTCCCTTAATTAAGGGAGTTAACTTCAAACAGTAGAATACATGTATCAAATAAGGAAAGATACCATATGTGACTGGAATATAACACATAAAGAAATAATTTCAGCACAATATGGGTAGAAAGTAAGAAATTAAGGCTAGGTACATAATACTCTAATTAAGGAAATGTCATAAGAATCAGTTTTACAGCATAGTCGACCATAAAATAAGGCAAGAAAATATCTTATTGGTTAGATATTAGTAGAAAATATCGCAAGAGATTAATGAAGGATATCAATCACAGGGAATCAAGGATTCAAAAAATAGAAAATAGTACTGATTTAGGGGAAATTACCATAAATCTCCATGAACAAACAGAATAAACACATAATAGGAAAGAAGAGGCAAAAAATCACAAACCCTAATAAGCATAGTGGGGTAAAATCACATAAAATCAGGGATTCAACTAGAACATAGTACTGATTACGGGAATTAACACAAATTTCAAAGAATAAGTGAGATAAACACAGCATATGCAAGAAGAAGCAAAAATCAGAAATCATAATAAGCCAAATAGGGTAAAAATCACAAAGGCTCAGAAAGTTCATGAGAAATAAGCACACATACATATTAGACGAACAAATTATCAAAGACAAACTCAGAACCCAGGATTAAGACCAAGAATTAGGGTTTTCAACATAATGAATCAGATAAAAAGGGGAAAACTTAAATAATTGTTTAAACATAGTAAGAACCATAGAATGATACTGAAAATCAGAGGGAAAGTCATTTTTGAAAAGGGGTTAAGAAACCCTAGTTTTGAAGATGAAGAAACGTTTTAAAAATAGGGAAGATTCTTAGGGAAAACAGTAAAGATAACTCTAAATATACTCAAATCTGTTGCAAAATCTAAAGAGGCAAGAGATGAGTTAGGGTTTCAGAGAGAGATAACCCAGAGACATAGCGATTCTGCTTAGAAGCCATGGATCTAGCCGGGAAATAGAAAGGTCTTACTCGGACAGCCAAAGGTGGCCTGAGAACGGCATGAAAAGACCATAGGTGTGAGCTGAACAACCGCTGGTCCCTTGAGGACCTAAGGGTAGCAGGAATCCAGCATGTGAGGGAGCCACGGAGGCTAGGGGTGGTGGTGAGAACCAACATAATCAACGGCGAGCTAGAAATAGAGGGTGGAAGCCATGGCTTGGTAGAGGGAATTTGAGAGAGAGTGCGGGAGTGACGGCAGGTGAGGATGAGAGAATGAGGGTTTTTTTTTGGGGGGGGGGGGGGGGGGTTAACTCTTTTAGGTTAATTAAGGAAAGAGTGAATTTGTACCATTGATCAATTTTGATCAACGGTCGAGATAAATCAGGTCTGGACTGGGTAATTTTAGTGGATTAGGCCTGGGTATTGGGCTAACTTAATTGGGGTTTAGGGCTGGGTTAGTTTAGGCTTGAATTGAAATAAAATTAGGCTATTTATTAAATACCCAATTAAATTAATTAAAATAATTTGTAAAAATAGCTAATAATCATAAAAAATAAATTTCATGCATAGAAAATAATTTAAAATGATTACTTATTATTTTAAAATACAAATGACTAATTTTTGGGTAAAATGGTATAAAATTATATGATTGGGCTATAATTGCAAAGTTATGCAATTATAGCCAAAAGATGCCAAATTGGCTATTTATTAAATAATTTGGCCTTAATAGGACCATGAATAATAAATTAAATCAAGAAATGCTTTTGAAATCATTTGTGATGCAGTTTTGTAATTGATTATTGGAAATAAAGTGCTGGGTAAATTATTAAAAATATAGGAAAATTATGGAAAAATACCCAGATCATGACCCCAAATCTAAGCCAGCCATGATGGCGCCTATCGTGGAACTAGGCCAGCCAAAACTACACTCAAATCATAATAAGCTTCCATTTACATCTTTACTATACTGATTACCCATAAAGGTTTCCTTTAAACATTTATAAAACAATTAAAGCTATATTGAATATTAAATACAACCTCCCGAGAATCCGGAGTCATGAGCATCTACATAAAATATACAACTCAAAAGAAAATAAATTCTATAATAGTAAGTAGGAGAGAGAGCAGGATTGCGGACGCATGCAGCTACCTCGCAAACCTCCGAGAATCTCCGGAACAGATAGACAGCTCACCCTGCCCTAACACCTGGATCTGCACACAAGTTGCAGGGAGTAATGTGAGTACAGTAGTAATGAAAATAAATCAGGTCTGAGCATCAAGAAACACATAAAATCAATGTCATCAATTCACAATATGCACAGCCTTTCTTTCCAACAGTATAACATAGATATATGAAATCATCATGCCTTAAAACCAAATTCAGAAAAATCCTTTGAAAAATGTATATTTTCAACAACTTCAAATCGAAAGAATTAGTATGAAAATGAAATAAATCATAAAGAGCCCCCTCGGGCAAAACATATTTCATAAGTTCAGAGTGAAAGTGGTAAAATCATAAGTAGCCCGTCGGGCAAAAACAAGTATCATAATCAGCCCCTCGGGCATGCCTCACAGTCACTCATAATCAGCACCTCGGGCATACCTGACAATCACTCATAATCAGCCCCTCGGGCATACCTCACAATCACTCATGCATCCCAATCGCTCGTCACTCGGTACTTGGTACTCGGCACTCGTTGCGCTCACTGGGGGTATGTGCACACTCTGAAGGGGCCCCTTCAGCCCAAGCGCTAATATGAAGCCACCTCGTGGCGTATCATATCCTCACAAATCAGACCCCCGGCCTCACTCAGTCAGAACCTCTCAAAAGCCCCTCGGGCAAATCAGTAAAACGGGATAGTCG
The DNA here is from genome assembly GCA_005239505.1 of Nicotiana paniculata. NCBI lineage: Eukaryota > Viridiplantae > Streptophyta > Magnoliopsida > Solanales > Solanaceae > Nicotiana > Nicotiana paniculata. Next base: position 36,995 of record ML345697.1, on the reverse strand, counting down.
ACCCAAAAAATCATTTTAAATCTCAAAGTAGTGTAAATAAGGGTGAGTTTTGAAAACAGTAAGCACAATGTGACTGAGTGAAATCATCAATAATCAGTGAGGAAAACAGCAGTAAAAAGCCCCCAAGGGGTCTAAACAAGTCGCCACGAGGCCCCAAATATGGCTTATAGCCCAAATATTTCAGAAATCTTTAGAACACAATTTAACATATAGTTTAGAGTAAAATACGAAACTCAATAGTTGCCGCGGAGAGGACTAAGTCCAATCCAAAAATCAGTGCGCGTCACATACTCGTCATCCGACATGTGCGCCATTCTAAAATCAGTGAGAAATATGAAGTACGGGGTTTCATACCCTCAGGACAAGATTTATAACCATTACTTACCTCTACCGAGCCACAATACTAGTCCGCTATGCTCTTGCCCCTCAAATTGGCTCCCGATTGCTCCGAATCTAGCAAAAACCATTTTAACATCATCAATATATACTAAAGGAACACAACCCAATCGAAAACTATCAAATTATACAAGAATCTCAAAATTCGGCCAAATTTGAGCCCCGGGCCAACGCCTAAGAATCCGATAAAATTTACATCACAAGAACCCTTATCCTCCCACGAGACCGTACATACCAAGAACATCAAAATCGGACCATAATTACCCATTAAAATTGCCAAAAGAAATCCCAAAATCTTTCCTCCCATTTTCCAAACTTTTTCTTACTTTAATCCTTCAAATACAAACCTAATCCGAACAAAATAACATAGAAACGACTTTAATAGCCCGGTAACTTACCTCCACTGAAGACCCACAGATTCTCTCTTCAAATTGCCTTCAAATGAGCTCCAACCGCATGCAACAATGGTGAAATGAATAAAATTTCACGGAGGCCTCTTTTATACTGTTCTGCCTAGAAATTTCGCACCTGCAGACCCTTAATCGCACCTGCGGTACCAGTGCGCACCTGCGAAAACCCACTAACGGACCAATTCTCGCACCTGCGACCCCTTCTCCGCACCTGCGGCTTCGTAGGTGCGGCCATCCCTTCGCACCTGCAGACTCCTCCTGCCTAGAATCCCTTCGCACCTGCGGCATCGCACCTGTGGCTACCAATCCGCAGGTGCGGCCAACACCAGAAACTTACACCAGCAGCCATTTGCTGCAATTTTCCAAGTTCAAAACTCCACAAACCATCCGAAATCAATCTCGAGACCCTCGGGGCCCCTACCAAACATACCAACACACCCCATAGCATTATCCAAACTCAGTCGAGCCTTCGAAACAACAAAAACAACATGAAAACACCAAAAATTACATCAAATTCAAGCCTATGAACTTTGAAACTTCCAAATTTCGCCAACGACGCCGAAACCAACCAAAACACCTTCGATTGACCTGAAATTTTGCACACATATCCAAAATGATATTGCGGACCTATTCCAACTTCCAAAATTCCATTCCGACCCCGATAGCCTATTTTCCACTACTAACCAGAAATCGCCAAAAACTAACTTTCGCCAATTCAAGCCTAATTCTTCTCCGGACATCAAAACTTCATTCTGAACACACTCCTAAGTCCCAAATCACCTAATGAAACCATCCGAGCCATAAAATTCGCATTTCGAGGTCGTTCACTAATAAGTCAACTCTCAGTTGACTTTATCAACTATTAGGCTACCTTGAGAGACTAAATGCCTCAATTCTCACCATGACCAGTCTGAACCCGAACCAACCGACGCAACACATATAAATGAAGCTGAACCATATAAAATGAAGCTGAACCATATAAAATGAAGCAAAAACAGGGGAAGCAGAGCTAAACTCTCGGAACGATCGGCCGGGTCGTTACAACCAATTGCTATTAATGCATGATTTTGAAGGTATATATGCAATTTTAAAATATTTTTCAAGAAAAATTAGGTATCAACAGTTGGGTAAAGACTTAGTGCAGGATGATTTGGATTAGGTTAAGATCATTCAGGATAGACTTCGTACAACTCAGTCCAGGCAGAAGACTTATGCCGACCGCAGAGTTCGTGTTATGGCCTTCATGGTCGGAGAGCGGGTGTTGCTTTGAGTGTCGCCCATGAAGGGCGTGATGAGATTTGGGAAGAAGGTCAAGCTAAGCCCTAGGTACATCAGTCCTTTTGAGATCCTTGATAGAGAGGGAGAGGTGTCTTATAGACCTGCGTTGCCACTGAATTTATCAGCTGTGCATCCAGTATTTTATGTGTCTATGCTTCGGAAGCACCACGTCGATCCAACCCATGTGTTAGACTTCAGCAATGTCCAGTTGGACAAGGATTTGACCTGTGAGGAGGAGCCGGTAGCCATATTAGACCGATAGGTTCGTCAGTTGAGATCGAAGAGTTATCCTTCGGTTCGTGTTCAGTGGAGAGGCCAGCATGCCGAGGCAGCTACCTGGGAGTCCGAGTCCGATACACGGAGCTGGTATCCCCATTTTTTCCCCGATTCAGGTACTTTTTTATGTCCATTCGAGGATGAACAATTGTTTTAGAGGTGGAGAATGTGATGACCCAAATGTTTGTTTTCCCCGAGAATGTTGTTTGCTTGTGTTTTGTTCTATGCGAACACGTGGTAACCCACGCGAACGCGAAGAGTAAGCGGGAAAGGAGTCTGGGTACTCTATGCGAACGTACTGGCTCCGAGACGAACGCGGAGCCTTGGGTAGGTTTCTCTACGCGAACGCGTCTAGGCACTCACGAACGCACTGTGTAAGGGAGCTGGGGATGGGGGAGCTGGATAACTATGTGAACGCGGCCAGAGGCACGCGAACGCGAAGGCCAGGGAGTGCTGAGCCTATGAGAACGCGGCCAGAGGCACGTGAACGCGAAGGCCAGGGAGGGGTGAGCCTATGCGAACGCGGTAGACCTCACGCAAACGCGTAGAAGGTCAGTCCAGCCCATTTAAAAAAGTATCAAAAAGGGATTTCTCCATAATTTCACAACTCTTTCATTGAAACTCGACCTTGGGCGATTTTTAAAGAGGGAATTCATCACCAAATCAGAGGTTTGTGTTCTTAACCTCATTTCCCTCAATTTCCATCGACACCCATTAGATTTTTTAGGCCTAAATCTTGTTCTTTAAGGGTAGAAATTAGGGATTTTAGGAGAATTAGGGATTTTACAGATTTGGGAATTTAGACCTCGATTTGGGGTCAGATTTAGAAACTAATTATATATTCTAGCTCGTAGGTGTATGGGTACTCAGGTTTTGGTTTCAACCTCGTGTTTTGACCAAGCGAGCCCGGGGTCGATTTTTGACTTTTCGGGAAGAATGATAGAAAACTCATAATTAAGCATTGGGGTTGAATTATTTAGCATTTATTGATTTTGTTAAGCTAATTATGTCTAGATACAATTGAATTGGAGGCGAATTCTAAAGGGAAAGTGGTAATTGAGGCTTGAGTTTGGTTGTGGAATTCGAGGTAACTGTTTGGCTTAACCTTAGCTCGAGGGAATATGTATTGTGTCTTATTATCTACATGTTAGTATAATGTGTAACGTATAGGTGTGGTGACAAGTTTCTATACATTTGTGTCAAGCATGCCGTGAGTCGAATATTGTGATTTATGTGATTTTTCATTAAGCATTACTTGAGTTTAATTTGACAATTATCTATGTTGGTGGTGTTTCTTTGGTATTGATCATTGTTGAGTATTGGTTCGAGTTGAGAATTACTATGTGAAATTGAGTAACTAAGTGAGATTGGTTATACTTGTTTTCCTTTGTGGGGATGATATTGATTCTATTGTTGACTCCCTTGCCGGGACATTATGGATTTACTATTGTTGTTTGTATTGTTGATTTCCTTGCCTGATTGTTGTTATTAATTTGTTTGGGTGAGGAAGAGTGTAAAGCACGAAGGGTGATATCATGTCATTTTCTATTGATTTATTGTGAGGACGAGAGTGAAAGCGCGAAGAGTGATGTCGTGCCATATAATGATATTAAAAGCACGAAGGATGATGTCGTGCCATTTCTGTATGTTTATTGTGAGAATTAGAGTAAAAGCACGAAGGTTGATGCCATGCCATATTATGATATTAAAATCACTAAGGGTGATGTTGTGTTGTTTCTATTGATTTATTGTGAGGATGAGAGTAAAAGCACGAAGGGTGATGCCGTGCACTTGTTTTTGTGCTGTTACTTCTATTGTTTAAATTGATATCAAATTTGTTGCTTTACTTTGTTATTTCCATTATTTGATATTTCCTCCCCTCAGCATGTTTCCCTTTCTTTGTATTTAGCTGCTTAATTCGTGTTGTTATTATTTTCTTCGTATATGATTAAAATGCACATGTTTAGTTGGTTGTCGTGTCCTAGCCTCGTCACTACTTCCCCGAGGTTAGGCTCGACACTTACTCAGTACATGGGGTCGGTTGTACTGATGCTACACTATGCACTTTTGTGCAGATCCCGGTACAGGACCCTACGATCCTTAGAGTGAGGAGGCTGCCTTCACTTCATTTGGAGATTTCGAGGTAGTCTTGCAGGCGTCCGCAGGCCTTGGCGTCCCCTCCTACTTTATTTCCATTCTGTTCTTCTTTATTCTGAGACAAATGTATTTATTTTGTTTAGACCTTTATATGTAGTATTCATAGACAGTCCGTGAAGTTGTGGAACCAAATTATGGATTTAGTATTATGATTTTCGTAATGGCTTTTAATTAAGTTGTTAGACTTTGGTTTCTCTCGAACTTTTATTTTCGCTGACTTGCACATCACCTATTATCTGTTAATAATAAATGAATAAGGTAAATAAACATTTACATTGGCTTGCCTAGCGGGTTCAATTTTAGGCGCCATCACGGTCCCGACGGTGGGAAATTCGGGTCGTGACAAGTTCTATATCGTCTTCACCACACATCTCCCTCTTCTTCTTCTCCCTCACTTTTTCACTCTCATATCCCCCATGTTCTCTAAGAATGATGTTTCTTCTACTGGGACATTCATGCATCATATGTCCCCTTCCTTTACATTTATGACATTGAATAGAACTAGAAGGTGTAGAAGGTTTAGGGTTAATGGTTTTACCTCCCTCTTTATTCTCAAATTTGCCTTTACCCTTGTCTTTTAATGTCTAAAAGAACTCTGCATCTCTTGATTCGTCCATGGCTTCTTGAAGATGGTGTTTGACTGACCTTTCCACGAGCTAGTTTGCTTTCTTTTATTTTTCTTTTCAACCTTTACAGACAAATCAACTAACTCACCTATTGTTACATACTGCTATAATTCTACTACATCAGTTATTTCCTTATTTAAACCATTTAAAAACCTAGCCATTGCAGCCTCTTCTTCCTTCATACAATTAGCTTGGATCATAGCCATATCCATAGCCTTAATCTTGGATCTTACTACCTTGAACTATGAACTAGCAAATGTTGAAAGATAAATCTCAAAGCATAAGTAACAAAGGTTCAAAAAGAATTCTCAAAGTATAATATGATTAATCAATAATGAAGTACCACAATTAATGAAAAGAATTTCTATTTATAGGACTAAAAAGACCTTAAAACTAGGTAGGGTGGCCGCCAAGGCAAACCGTAACTTGGAGGCTAAGCTAAATACTAGAAAACCTAATAAAAACTAATAAAAATAAGAGAGTCGCCGGCCAAATCCCTTTGGGGCAGATTTGGGCCTTAAAAAAACTAGTTTGGTCCATTGGTTTGGACTCCAATTGGGCTCCTTTTTAAACACTCCCTTTTGGACCTCTTTTAAGCTCATTTTAAGCTCTTCTGGGTGCCCTTTTTGGTGGACTTCAAGGTCTGATTTCGGGACCCAATCTTCCTCCTCTTGGACTTCAATTTGGGCCACAAAATAATTGTAAAACTTGGACAATTCATTTCTTTTGGGATTGAGCTCTTACTCTACAGTTAAAAGCTTCTTTATTTGTCGTTGAAGTCCAACAACCTTAGTCTGCAATTCTTTAGCTTGAGATCTTGTTAATGGCCTTCTTGCAGCTTCCAAAACTCTATCCTTGTCCTTGATTCTATTATTCCCTTTTTCTTTAAAATAATTTACCCTCAAATTTGATCCTACATCAAACAAAGACAAGTCAACAACATTGAATGTAGCACTTACTTAAAACTCACCGGGAAGGTCAAGCTTGTGAACATTGTCTTCAATCCTTTCAAGGAATTGAAATGGGCCATCTCCTCTAGGATGCCACTTTGACTTCCTTTTTGAATGAAATCTCTCCTTTCTAAAGTGAACCCAAACTAAATCTCCAGGTTGAAAAACAACTTGTTTTCGACCTTTATTATTTCTCAAGGAAGTTTGTTCATTTTTCTTCTCAATTGCAAGCCTTGTTTGCTCTTGAATTTTTCCATCATTTCAGGCTTTGTCCTACAATCAAAATTAGCAATATCATTAGTAGGTAATGGTAATAAATCGAAGGGAGTAAAGGGATTAGAACCATAAACAACCTCAAAAGGAGACATTTCTGTAGAAGAACAGATTGTTCTATTGTAAGCAAATTCAATCATATGTAAGTGATCTTCCCAATTTAACAACTTCTTTTACAAATAGATCAGCAACATGTGAAGCATCATTAGTCTTTAAACAAGGAACATTTAATGGCGTGTAAAGACTATGTGGTAACACTGTAATTTTAGCTTGTTTACATTCCAAACATTGTGCACACACTCTTTCAACATCTTTCTCATTTCAGGCCAAAAGAAATTTTCAGCAAGTATGTCTAGTGTCTTTGGGACTCCAAAGTGACCCATAAGCCCTCCACAATGTGCTTCCCTTACAAATAGTTCACGTAAAGAGCAATTAGGAATACACAACTTATTTTCCTGAAAAAGAAACTCATCTTGAAGATTAAACCTCTCAAAGGGACCCGACTTACAATTTGCAAAAATCTTCCTAAAATCAACATCATTAGCATAAAGTCCCTTGATTTGATCAAAACCGATCAACTTAGAAGTCAGAGTAGAAAATAAGACATACCTTCTTGAAAGTGCATCAGCAACAACATTCTTTTTCCCTTGTTTGTAAGAAATTACATAAGGAAAAGTTTCAATGAATTCAACCCACTTAGCACGCCTCCTACTAAGTTTACCTTGACTTTTCAAGTACTTCAAGGATTCATGGTCAGTTTTAATGACAAACTCTCTTGGCCACAAGTAATGTTGTCATGTAGCTAAAGCGCTTACCAAAGTATATAGCTCTTTGTCATAAGTGGAATAGTTCAATGTGACTCCACTCAACTTCTCACTAAAATAGGTAATAGGTTGAATCTTGCATCAAAATAACACTTATTCCTTTGCTAGAAGCATCACATTCAATTTCAAAAGATTTAGAAAAATTAATCAATTGTAACAAAGGAGTAGAATATAACTTTTTTTTCAACAAGTTAAAAGCATCATCTTGTTCTTTTCCCCACGTAAGAATCTTATCCTTTCTAATAACTTCAGTTAAAGGAGAAGCAATGGTGCTAAAGTCTCTCACAAACCTCCTATAAAAACTAGCAAGTCCATGAAAACTCCTAACTTCAGTTATACTCTTAGGTTTAGGCCATTCATTTATTGCTTTAATTTTCTCTTCATCAACTCAAATCCTTTAGAAGTAACTACAAAACCCAAGAAAATCACACGATACACAAAAGTACACTTTTTATGATTAGCAAATAAAAGCTGCTTTCTAAGAACTTCAAAAACTTGTTTTAGGTGTTCTACATGCTCCTCTAAAGTGTTAGAAAAGACCAAGATATCATCAAAGTACACCACAATAAATTTCCGATGAAAATCCTTGAAGATATAATTCATTAATCTCATGAAAGTTCTAGGTGCATTAATCAAGAAAAAAGGCATAATTAACCACTCATAAAGCTCATATTGGTCTTAAAAGCAGTTTTCCATTCATATCCATGATTCATTCAAATATGATGTTAACCAGTTTTAAGATCAATTTTAGAAAAGATATTGGATCCAACTTGTCATCAAGACGAGGAATAGGATGGAAATACTTTACTGTTATCTTGTTGATTGCTCTACAATCCATGCACATCCTCCAAGTTCCATCCTTTTTGGGTACCAATAGTACAGGAACAGAGCAAGGGCTCATGCTCTCTCTCACAAAGCTTTTCTCAAGCAACTCCTCAGCTTGCCTTTGTAGCTCTTTTGTCTCTTCTGGATTACTCCATAAGCATGCCTATTTAGGATTTATGATCCGGGCACAAAATTAATTTGATGCTCAATTCCATGTAAAGGTGGCATTCCATTAGGAATATCTTCAGGAAAGACATCTTCAAAATCCTGCAAAAGAGAAGAAATACTACTTTGCAAAGAAGTAACTCAGAATTAATCGAAGCTTCTTCGTAAGTAAGTAGTTTTATTGGAAACCCTTTTTTTTGAATTTAAACACTCTTTGGATTTTATATAGAAACTCTATTTTTCCCTTTCGTTGGACTCTTTCCGCTCACCAAAACTTTCTATTTTTTCACTCAAACCCTTTTTTATCTCTTCCCTTAAATTTCTGCCCTCTCTCTCTCTTTATCTCGTCCATCTATCTGTTTCTCTAACTCTTGGCCTCATTTTTTATCTTTTCCCTCAAGCTCACTTTTTATCCCTCCCCTTGGTTTTCCCATTGTTTCCCGTAATATCTTCTGTTCTTCAATCACTTGATAAGGAGATAAAGGTGCAAGATTAAATATCCTGCCATTAGGCTCAAGAGAATATCTATTCTTCATCAACCGTGAAAAATATTCCTATCATACTTCCAAGGACGACCCAGTAAGATATGACAAGCTTGCATAGGGATTATGTCACAAAGAATATCATCCTCATATCTATCAACATTGAATGAAATTATGCATTGTTTGTTTAGCTTTAGTTCACCACTATCATTTAACCATTGAAGTATATAGGGATTAGGGTGTTTCATGCATGCAAGTCCCAATTTTTTCACAAAGTATGAACTCACCACATTAGCAAAACTACCACTATAAATGATCATAAAACAAGTTTTTCCCCTTATCCCACACCTAGTATGGAATATATTCTCCCTTTGTTCTACACTATTGCTTCCCAAATTGATAGTAATAATCCTCCTAACTACCCCAATCATGTTTTTACACCTCATAGTATTACGATGATGTTACACCCCGTAGTAGTGTACGTTGGAATTGCCGTAAGATGACTGACATCAAATCAAGGGACAATATTATATTGAGGTTATAAGTATTATGTTATTTCAAAAAAGGAATAAGTAAATTCGTGAAGGTGAGAGGGTAAGCATATCAAAGAAGTTGAGTTCCGTTGAAGGTTGTCATTTTGAGATAAAATACGGTCTAAGCTATAATACCCCGTATTTATGTACTAATGTCATACAAGGTACCATATAATCATGATAGTAAGGTGTATAATGTGTGTTAAAAGTTATTAGTATTTTAAGTAATTTGAGATGATTCTTAATTATGTGGATAATTGGGTAATTGTTGATTTTTAGTGGAAAATTAACTAATTAATTAGCATCTTTGGATAAGCCTAATGGACCCCAAACGTGGCAGCAAGTTATTCCCCATTTGTGAGTCTTAAATCATGTAGCAAAGTGGAAAATTTAAGAGAGTTTTGTGGCTAGGTCATCACCTAGTAGGGCCTCCACCCACCAACATTCAAAAACCTCTCTAAATCACTTAAGGAGATGTCAATATCTCTACAATGTAAGGAAAAAAAGGCTTCAACAAAATCATACAAGAATACATATGGCAGTAACGTGATTTTCTTCAAGAATCATACAAGACTACTTAGCAACGTGAGAATTGGAAATTCTAAGAGAGCACGATACAATCTTTCTCAAGAATATCATATGAATTTTTCCCTATTTCGATCTTGTCGTTACGTGTTTCATCGCGATTGACATAAGTTAGAGGGATTATCAAGAGAATCGACCCAGGTATGTTAAGGCTATCCCTTCTTTCTTTTTGACATGATTCATATGATACAAACGAAATGAGCAAACACACAACTTTCATAAATGACTTTATTCATAGAAGTACTAGGGGTGTCTATGTTCTTGATCATGTGACATTATCATATCTTTTGTTCATGGGTCTTAGAAAAATACGTACTTGATAAAGTTTATCCGAAAGGCATATTGATCTTATAACATTCCGAGAAATCTTATCAACGTATTTCTTATTCATTTTATTAATTTATACATGTACATTGAACCTTGACCAGATGGCATTATATACGCATATATATATATATATATACACACACACACACACACACACACACACACACACATATATATATATATACATATTGTGTATGAGGAAAGGTTATGGCGTCATATACGTACCACCACCTGATCAGCTGGTATACATTGATGATTTACCCACAGTGGCCTAGATGATATGACAGGATGCCCTCAGAGGCTTGATAATGTTATGTATGCATATACGTATGCATGGTATGACATTTATATGCGTATTTATGACATTATAAATATGAAATAATTCACAGAGCTATTCAGACTTACATGTTGATTCTTTTACTCCATGTTTCTCTCATGTCTTTTAATTACAGATTTTCATTCCTTAGATACTCGATACATTAGTTATACTTCCGTCCCTTTTGCATGGGGACGTTGTGTTTCATGCCCGCAGGTCCTGATATATAGGTTAAGAGTCCTCCAAGTAGGCTATCAGCTCAGCGGAAAGTGTTGGTGCGCTCCATTTGCTCCAGACATGTATTGATTGGTATGGCGGGGTCCTTTCCTAACCTTTATGGTATTTATCTACTCTTAGAGTCTTGTAGACATATATCATACACGCGAAATATTGTATGTCCGTGTAGGCCTATGTTCAGTGTATGAATGATCATTTTGGTCTTATAGGCCCAACCAATATGTCATATATATAAGTTTGTATTACATGGTGGTACATCCTATGTTGAGTATTCCCTAATGTTTTATTCTATTTATCTCATGGAAACCTTTCCGTTTCATTTACCTATAATAGTATGATACGAAAAGATACGTTACATTGGTACTCGGTTGAGTAAGATACCAGGTGCCAATTGCAGCCCATCAGTTTGAGTCGTGACAAAAGTGGTATTAGAGCAGTTTTATCCTAGGGAGTCTACAAGTCGTATCTAGTAGAGTCTTGTTTATGAGTGTGTTGTGCACCACACTCATAGGCATGAGGTTACAAGGCATTTAGGATTGTCACTCTTTCTTCTTACTCTAGATCGTGTGGTAGAGCTTAGTTGTAGAAAATTAAATTCCTAAATTCTATTCTATTCATAATACAATGATACCTACATCTAGAAAGACAGTTCGTAAGAGATTGAATGTGGTTGTGGACGAGTTCAGTCAGAGGAACTCGATTAGGCATCATGCTTATGATGAATAAATGTGAGGTCTTTAGTAGAATATGTATGTACTAAGACGTGTACGCCTCTTGATAAGGATCCTTAAGGCAGGAATATTTATCCACCCATATGGTAAAAAGAAATGAGAGATTCAGAAGGTAGATACAAGTTTCAACAAGTAAAAGAAGCAAGGTGAAGGAGGGTACGAGGCACCTAGTTAATGAATATTATCAGTATTTACAATTTATGCAGAGAAATATAAGCATTTTGAATTACCTTCAAAATTAACAAATGTAGATACAATTGGCCACACCCATCTCATTATGCGCTATGGGAGCTAACAAATATGGTTTTAGAGAAGGACGGGATATCAGGACCCCGCTGAGGTTAGAGTAACCAAAAATGGTGGATGGATTGTTTGCGTTAGTTGACATTTCCGAAGGATATTGCAAATGTGGTAATGGATCTCCTTGTGAGGCACACAGATAGTGCACTTTAGAGATGTATAGTCAGGTATAAATACTAGAGTGTTCAGAAAATAGGAAATGGGAATCCTAGAATGTGAAATATTATCTTAGTATGGCTCCCGTCCATAGTAGAGAGAGAATGTCAGGCAACCCGAAGAGCCAATGTTTACGACCCAAACTGCCAAGTCGTGATGGAACCTATCGTAGTACTAGGCTAGCCGACTCATTACCCAAAACACGCAATATTTTATTTCAAAAATCTATTTTCAAACTATTTAATCATAAATCTTTCTTAAGAAATCCAAAACAAAGAAAAATGCAAAAATAAAAGCCCGACATCGGGTGTCACTAGTCATGAGCATCTACGATACATGTCTGATAATACTAAGACCAATACAACCTGGAAAATCAAATAAAATATCTATGGGAAGATAGGAGGGAGAAGAGCAAGGCTACGATCACCATGCAGCTACCTTGCTAACTCCAAAGATCCGCGGTGGATGAATCAACACTCGCTCGAATGTCCAGTAACACCGGGATCTGCACACAAGGTGTAGGGAGTAACGTGAGTACGCCAACTCAGTAACTAACAACCATAAATAAAGGTTGAGTAGCAGTGATGAGCAGTAAAACACATAAAGATCATAATATGAAATCTCAGTGAAACAACATGCTTTCAAATCGGTGTTTCAGTCAAAACATCTCATAAAAATCTAGTTTCGGTAGAAATATTTTATAGATATTTTTGAAAAGTTTCAATAGAGGCTCAATGCAAAATTGAGTGAAAATAATGAAGTCATAAACAGCCCCTCGGGAAATATATCACACATAAACAGTCCCTCGGGGAAGCCTCACAGTTACTCGTAAACAGACCCACGGGCATACCTCACAATCACTCATAACAGCCCCTAGGGCATACCTCACCATCACTCATGCCTCCCAATCACTTATCACTCGGCACTCGGCGCTCGTAATCAGTAGGTACATGCGTTCACTGGGAGTGTGTACAGACTCCAGAGGGACTCCTTCAACCCAAGCACTATATCAAGCCAAATCATGGCATCAATCACTCAAGCCCTCAGCCTATAATAAACATGATGCGGCGTGCAGCCCAATCCCATAAATATCCTCACAAATCAAGCCCTCGGCCTCACTCAATCATAAACCTCACAAGCCACTCGGGCATTTCAGTAAAATCAGGGAGCTCAGCCCAAAACAACATTTATGTGTATCAACAGGGTAAGAAAACCGAATTATGTAGTAAACAAGTAACAGTCATGATTGAGTGTAGATTTCAAATCAAAATAGTGAGAGGATAATAAGAAAATTCCCCCTGAGGGTCCAAACAGTACTGGCACAAGGCCCAAAGATGGCATTCACCCAAGTTATAAGAACCCTTTCTCAAACACATAGCTATCATACAACTTCAGACAAAATATGCAACTCTACAGTTGCTATAGGACGGACCAAGTCACAATCCCTAATGGTTCACATGCACACGCTCGTCACCTAGCATGTGCGTCACCTAAATATAGTAGAATAATACGAAATCCGGGGTTTCATACCCTCAGAACTAGATTTAATATCATTACTTACCTCAAATCGGACAAAAATCTACCCGCGATGCTCTTGCCTCTCGACTCGGCCTCCAAATGCTCCGAATCTATCCAAAATCAGTATATTATCATCAATATATGCTAAAGGAATGAATTCCACATGAAAATTATCAAATTAGACCAAAAATCTCGAATGCAGTTCAAACCCGGCCCCTCAAATCCGCACATTCAGTCACGAGTCCAACCATATCAAATTTATCAAAATTCGACCTCGTTTAACCCCTCAAATCCGCAAATCAAACTCTCCAATTACCAAGCCCTAATCCCATCAGTTTCATCCTTAATTTCTACTACTTACATGCTTACGCAACTGAAAATTACCATAATCACGATTATTATGCTCAAATAACTTACCTCAATGTAAAACCCCTTGATTCCCTCTTCAAAACACTCCAAAAAGCTCACAAACTGAATAGAAATTGTGAAGAATGACCAAAAATTAGCGAAGTGTTCCTTTTAAATCTTCTGCCCAGGCATCTCGCACCTGCGGTCTATTCTTGCATCTGCACGACCGCACCTGTGGCACAAGCACTGCACTTGCGGAAATCACTTATCCGCTCGAACTTCGCTCCTGCGACTCTTCCCTCGCACCTGCGGGCTCGCAGGTGCGGCCAAACCAGCGCACCTGCACCCAACCCTCATATTCCCTTTTTTCGCATCTGCGACCCTTTTCTACACCTGCGACCTCCACACCTGCGCCCCCCTTCCGTAGGAGCGGCACACCAGAAGGATTTACACCACCGGCTTTTCAACAGCTCTTCAACTACAAAAACCCATTCGTAACCATCTGAAACACACCAGAGGCCTTCAGGACCTCAACCAATAGCACGAACAAGTCGCTTAACACATACAAACTAAGTTGAGCCTTCAAAACGCTCAAAACATTATCAAAACATCAAATCAACCACAGATTCAAGCCTAAGAATTCCTAAACTTCCAATTTCCGCAAACGACGTGGAAACCTACCAAACCTCTTCCGAATAACCTCAAATTTTTTACACACGTCAAAAATGACTCTACAAACCTACTCCAACTTCCGAAATTCCATTCCGACCCTAATATTTAATTTTTCCATTTGTTGACCGGAAATCGCCAAATTTCCAATTTCGCCAATTCAAGCCTAATTCTACCATGGACCTCCAAATTACATTCCGAACACGCTCCTAAGTCCAAAATTACCTAACGGATCTATCCGAAATATAAAAAACCTAATGAGAGATCGTTTACTCATAAGTCAATATCCGGTTGACTTTTCCAACTTAACTTTCTAAATAAGAGACTAAGTGTCTCATTCTAATCCAAAACCGCTCCAGACCCAAACCAACCAACCTAATGCAATATAATAAAGGTAAACAACACATAAAGAAGCAGAATGGGAGAAACGGGGCTATAACTCTCGGAACGACCGGCCAGGTCGTTATATCCTTTCCCTCTTAAACAAACGTTCGTCCTCGAACGAGTCTAGAAACATACCTGGAGTCTCAAATAGGTGTGAATATCTGATCCGCATCTCCCGATCAATCTCCCAGGTAGACTCCTCCATAGTCTACCCTCTCCACTGCACCTTTACTGAAGATATGTTCTTTGACCTCAACCTTCAAACCTGCCAATCCAAAATAGCCACTGTCTCCACATCATAAGTCATATCACCATCCAACTGAATTGTGTTGAAGTCCAAAACATGGGACGGATCCCCAACTTACTTCTGAAGCATGGAAACATGAAATATCGGATGCACACTCAACAAACTGGGTGGAAGCAGGATTATAAGCCACCTTCCCTATCTTTTGAAGCACCTCAAAAGGCCCAATGAACCGGGGGCTTAACTTGCCCCTCTTTCCAAAACTCATAACACCCTTCATGGGTGATACCTTCAGCAAAAGCTTCTCCCCAACCATGAAAGATACATCACGGAGTTTTCTGTCCTCATAGCTCTTCTGCCTAGACTGCACCGTGCGAAGCTGCTCCTGAATCAATTTCAACTTATCTAAAGCATCATGCACTAAGTCTGTACCCAAGAGTCTCACCTCACCCGGCTCAAACCATCCAACCGGAGATCTACACCTCCTCCCATATGAAGACTTGTATGGAGCCATCTGGATACTCGACTGATAACTGTTTATATGCAAACTCCGTGAGTGGAAGAAACTGGTCCCATGAACCCCCAAAATCAATGACACAAGTGCGCAACATGTCCTTCAATATCTGAATAGTGCGCTCGGACTGCCCTTTTGTCTGAGGGTGAAAAGTTTTGCTGAACTCAACTTGAGTACCCAACTCTCGCTGCACGGACCTCCAAAACTGCGATGTGAACTGAGTACCTCTATTAGAAATGATGGAAATTGGGATGCCATCAGACGAACAATATCTCGAATATAAATCTCATGTAACACCTCTGAAGTTTAAGTAGTACCAACATGAATGAAGTGTGCGGACTTGGTCAGCCGATCCACAATAACCCATATAGCATCGAACTTCCTCGAAGTCCATGGGAGTCCAACTATAAAGTCCGTGGTGATTTCTTCCACCTCCACTCCGGAATATCTATTCTCTGAAGCAAGCCACTCGGTCTCTGATGCTCATACTTAACCTGCTGATAGTTGAGACACTGAGGTACAAACCCAACTATATCATTATTCATCGTCCTCCACCAATAATGTTGTCTCACATCCTGGTACATCTTTGCGGCACTCGGATGGATGGAATACCGCGAGCTATGGGCCTCCTCAAGAATCAACTCTTGAAGCCTATCTACATTGGGCACACATATCTGGCCCTACATCCTCATCACACCGTCATCACCAATAGTCACATCCCTAACAACACCTCGCCGGACCCTGTCCTGAAGAACGAGCAAGTGTGGGTCATCATTCTGGAGCTCCATGATATGGTCATAAAGAGAAGACCTGGAGACTACGCAAGCCAATACCCGACTAGGCTCTGAAATATCCAATCTCACAAGCTAGCCCACTAAGGCCTGAACATCCAATGCTAAAGGTCTCTCTGCTGCTAGAAGATATGCTAAACTCCCCAAACTCTCCACTCGGTGACTCAACGCATAGGCCACCACATTGTCCTTCCACAAATAGTGATATCATACTCCTTAAGAAGCTCCAACCATTTCCGCTGATGAAAATTAAGATCCTTCTTGTTAAACAGATGCTGCAGACTCCAGTGATTAGTATAAATCTCATAATAGACCCCATACAAATAATGACGCCAAATCTTTAAGGCGTGAACAATGGATGCTAACTCAAGATCATGCACCGGATAATTCTTCTCATGGGTCTTCAACTGACGCGAGGTGTAGGCGATCACCATACCATCCTGCATCAAAACACAACCAATGCCTACCCTTGAGGCATCATAATACACAATATAAGAATCTGAAGCTGATGGAAGAACTAACACTGGAGCTGTGGTCAAAGCAGTATTGAGCTTCTGAAATCTCTCCTCACACTCGCCCGACCACCTGAATGGAGCACCCTTTTTGGTCAATTTGGTAAAGGGAAAAGCAATAGATGAAAATCCCTCAACAAAGCGACGGTAATAACCCGCCAAACCAAGGAAGCTCCTAATCTCCGTAGGTGAGGACGGTCTAGGCCAACTCTGCATCGCCTCTATCTTCTTTGGATTCACCTGAATTACTTCACTAGACACCATGTGCCGAAGAATGCTATCGATCCAAGACAAAACTCACACTTGGAGAACTTTGCATAAAGTTTCTCCTCCCTCAATCTCTGTAATACAATCCTCAAATGCTGAGCATGCTCCTCTTGGCTACGAGAGTACACCAGGATGTCATCAATGAACACAATATTGAAGGAGTCATAATATGGTTGGAATACACTGTTCATCAAATGCATGAATGCTATTGGCCATTGGTCAGCTCAAAAGACATCACCAAGAACTCATAATGGCCGCAATGGGTCCTGAAATCTATCTTAGGAATATCCGAATCCCGAATCTTCAACTAATGATACCCGAACCTCAAATCAATCTTAGAGAACACCCTCACTCCCTGAAGTTGGTCAAATAAATCATCAATATGAGGCAAAAGATACTTATTCTTGACTATTACCTTGTTCAACTGCCCGTAATCAATACATATTCTCATGGAACCATCCTTCTTCTTCACAAATAGAACTGGTGTACCCCACGGTGACACACTAGGACGAATAATCCCCTTATCTAGGAGTTCCTAAAGTTGTTCTTTCAATTCCTTCAAATCCGATGATGCCATACGATACGGTGGAATAGAAATAGGCTGAGTGGCTGACACCAAATCAATACCAAAGTCAATGTCCCTGTCACGCGGTGTCACATTCCAAACTGGAGGATCATGACTAGCACCTAGGCCATACTTGCCGAGCACCAACGTACAATTAATCTAACCTTCTTTATTATCTTTAAGGGCCGACAAGATCAATATAAATGGTCGATATGGATCATGAACAATAAATAATGAAAGATAATAGCATGAACATACATCACATAGGATGACAAGACTACTAAGAAACTACATTTAAGGTACGAGCTACAACGCTGCCATGAAAGACTATATAAGAAAAATTAGCCAACAAGGCATACCAACTATACATGAGTCGACACCTGTCTATGAGCCTCTAAAGGAGAGTAAGTGATGCAACATTGCCGGAACAGGGACCCGACATACCCATAATATATATAACAAAAATGCATACCAAGACCACGGCAAGTTCGGGAAGGGATCTTGCCAATAACCGCTGAACTGGGAAGCCTACTGTGGTGGGGAGCTGCGTTTACCTGTCTATCAGGACTTGCAGCACAACATGCAGCGTCCACAAATAAAAAGGACATCAGTACAAATAAAGTACTGAGTATGTAAGGCAGGAAAGCATAAGTAAGAACAGTAATGTAAACAGGGATAGCGTATATACAACCTCTAACATCTGGGTACCTTTGAGGGCTACTGACATGAAATACGTGATACATACATATATATACATAAACTTTAAAAACATACGCCTCTGGGGGAACATCATCATCATATCGTACCCAGCCATAATAGGCTCGGTAAAACGTACCTAGCCACGTGGAGCTCGGTAAAACCCAACTGATCTGTGGAGTGACGTAAGGTCGATATTCTCCGTACATGTTATTAGGACTAACTCTTCATCAAGAATCTTATAAGAATCAGGAAGTACCAACAACATTGATAACATAAGAATAAGAGAAGCAACCTTAACATGAATTGTTCCATAAGAAGGGAAACAATGTAAGTATTGCTAGCTTCTAAGAGTAGAGTATCATTGGAAGCTCGTTCATTGCATTATGTATAATCGGAGTCGTGCAAAAGAAGGAAATGGATAGCCTCACATACTTTGTATATATACTGCCCAACCTCAAGCTATGCAAATTTCGCGACTCCTTAGTCTACAATAAGATAAACGATACTATCATTATCATTTAAGCGTCATAACTATTATGAATCGACCACAACCTATTTTACGATGAAACGGACAGAACCTCCCCTATATATGACTTCACACAAGTCAAAACAAACACCAAACATCCCAAACAACATCAAAAATAATAATATTGAGCCTACCAAAAATAGTCCACACAACTTAATTACTTCATACATAAGACGACCACCGTAGTAGTGTCAAACGACCCGGAAATGTAACACTGAATGATCAGACCACCACCATACATCTATATGGTGTTTCTCCACACCCTTCCTCCTCCAAAACTCCACGAAACAGTAGTAAAACATGCATCCCAACAGCAACACCAAACAGTCTGCTACAAGTGAATAACTCGAAATCACGACTTCCGATCACCGTCCCGTGAGTTCTTACAAGTATAGAACAAATTACTATGAATTTACAGCAGAAAAAATGGATAAAAGAGAACAGTAAACTTACCCTACTTGTTGGATAACTCAACCCTTATCTTGGTTCTTCAAACTCTAGGTTTTACCCCCAATTAGAACTTGAAAGAGAGAGAAAATCAATTAGGGTTTGTTGATATTTTTTGGGAGGAACCTTGGAGGGGTTTAGGTCCAGTTACTTGTGATATACCATGAGTGTTATATTTTAGGATATAAGCCTTTAAATGGTCTCTTTGGCCGACCCAAAATTGCCCTTTTTTGTCTCTTATTTAACCAAGTAGGTGACACACCTACTTGTCACCTAGCAGCCTGTGTAGTCTCGCAACAATGCATGTATCTCTGTACTCCGATGTCATATTGATAAGCAGTTTAATGTGTTGGAAACTAGACTCATAGATATTTAATTTGGCGGGCAGATCACCCCCTAGTTCCAAGTAATTGGGATAAAATCTTAGTAACATTTGACCTAAAATTTAAATAAAATTACGAACATAAGTTGCGACAACTTTTTTTTAATAACTTGTTTGACTTCAAGAATTATGATACGGATATTATATGATTCAAATACCTTAAAACACAAACTTTTGAGAATATTAAGACCCCCTAGGTTTACCCAAAAATACGGGTTACAACATCCTTGATTCATTTAACTTCTAATACTTGTTAATCACCCTTATATAATCTTGTATCATTTTAGACCAATATGATTAACTTCTTATCATCTCAAAGATAATATCTTCTCAGATTTACGTCAACTAACTTATGGCATGAACCAACGTACGTTAATATGAGTTGTAACACCCTCCCCTCTTAGGAACATTCATCCTCGAATGTAAAGGTTTATGGGGAGCCTAAATCGAAATTTCCGGCCGAGTTTCCCCTATAAAATGGATAGTATCCAAACTTGCAAGCAGTGAAACCCAATTTATAGTCTCACAAGGTTATATCAAATATTCTGGATATGTATATTATCTGTATATCACAATGTTGTATTAAGGAAGAGTATTCTTAAGATAATACTTACGTCATAGAACCATTTCACCTTCTAATGCGTCCTGCGTCCCCCCGGGATCCTCGTTATCTTGAATTTGGAACAAGTTAGGGTATTTAGACTTCATCTCCTCTTCTACTTCCCATTTAATTTCTTCCATGTTCTTTTTCCTCCACAATACCTTGATGTAAGCTACATCCTTTGTTCTCATCTTGCGGACTTATCAATCTAATATAGCCACTGGAAATTCTTCATATGATAGATCCTCTATAACTTGTACATGTTTGATAGGGACAACCTGAGAAGGGTCTCCATTACATTTCCTCAACATAGATACATGGAATACCGGGTGGACAAATTCCAATTTGGATGGAAATTCTAACTCATAAGCAACCTGTCCAATTCGTCGAAGAATTTTTTACAGACCGATATACCGCGGACTCAGCTTACCCTTCTTCCCAAAATGCATAACACCCTTCATCTGCGAGATCCTCAGGAAAACGCAATCACCAACCTCAAACTCCAGATCACGACATCAGACATCAGAATAAGACTTTTTCCTGCTTTGTTCCATCCTGAACCGCTCTTGTATCAGTTTCACCTACTCAATGGCTTGGTGAATCAAATCTGGCCCATATAGTTCTGTTTCACCGACTTCGAACCATCCAAGTGGTGAGCTATATCTCCTCCCCTATAGTGCCTCGTACGGGGCCATTGTAATACTGGAATGGTAGCTATTATTGTAGGCAAATTCTATGAGTGGCAGATGGTCATCCCAATTCCCCTTGAAATACAGAACACATGCTGTAGCATATCTTCAAGTGTTTGAATGGTACGTTCAGCCTGTCCGTCAGTTTGTGGGTGGAATGCAGTGCTGGGATTCATTTGTGTGCCTAACCTTTTCTGAAAAGACCTCCAAAATTTATCCGCAAATTGCGCTCCTCGGTCTGATATAATAGATAGGGGAACACCATGAAGCCTAACAATCTCCTAGATATACAACTTCGCATAATCTTCAACTGTGTAAGTTGTTTTAACTGGAAGAAAATGGGCACATTTTGTAAGTCGATAAACTATCATCCATATGGAGTCAAACTTATGATAAGAGCCAGGTAATCCAATAATGAAGTCCATATTAATCACCTCCCAATTCCAGGTCGGAATCTCTATATTCTGAAGCAATCCATTAGGTTTCTGATGTTTGCTTTTGACTTGTTGGCAATTAGTACACTGGGCTACAAATTCTGCAATAGAGTTCTTCATGTTATCCCACCAATACTGCTCCTTAACATCATGATACATCTTTGTAGATCCGGGATGGATGGAATATCGAGATTGATGAATCTCAATCATAATCTTCTCTCTCAACCGTGCCACATCAGGAACACATAACCGGCCCTGGTATCTCAGTGCCACATCTGCTCCGATCTCAAAAGCCGTAACTTTACACTGTTGAATGCTCTCTCAATCATACTAAGGTAGGATCTTCATATTGCCGTGCTTTTACTTCGGCTAACAAAGATGATTCTGATATATTCTGTACAGTAACACCTCCGTCATAAGAGTCTAACAATCTAATTCTCATATTGGCTAGTTGATGAAGCTCTTTAGTCAACCCTTGTTTACCTGCCTCAATGTGTACTAAGCTTCCCATTGACTTAGGACTGGGAGTGTCTGCCACAACATTGGCTTTATCGAGATGGTACAATATCTCGACATCATAATCTTTCAGTAATTCAAGCCACCTGCGCTACCTCAAATTCAACTCATTCTGCTTGAAGATGTATTGTAAACTCTTATGATCTGTGTAGATGTCAACATGGAGCCATATAAGTAGTGTCGCCATTTCTTCAAAGCATATACTACTGCAGCCAATTCCAAATCATGGGTGGGGTAATTCTTTTCATCCTTTTTCAATTGTCTTAATTCATAAGAAATCACCTTCCCATGTTGCATCAATACGCACTCCAAACCTATACCCGAGGCATCACAATATACCACATAACCTTTTGTTCCTTCTGGGAGAGTGAGCACTGGCGCATATGTCAATCGATTCTTTAACTCGTGAAAACTTCATTCACAAGCGTCAGACCACTAGAACTTAGTAGCTTTTCGTGTTAACTTAGTCAATGGTGCTGATATAGAGGAAAACCCTTCTACAAATTGCCTATAATATCCTGCTAGCCTCAGGAAACTACGGACTTCTGATGGTATTGTAGGTCTCGTCCAATTCTTTACTATATCGATCTTTTGAGTGTCGACACTAATACCCTCATCAGATATCACATGGCTAAGGAATGCTACTAAGTTCAGCCATATTTCACATTTGGAGAGCTTAGCATATAACTTACGATCCTGAAGCGTCTTTAATACTATCTGCAAGTGGCCCACATGTTCTTCCTCAGAACGAGAATACACCAAAATGTCATCAATGAATACGATCACGAACAAATCAAGATAGGGCCTGAATACAATATTCATGAGATCTATAAAAGTTGTTGAGGCATTTTTTAGCCCGAACGACATCACCAATAACTCAAAGTTCCCGTACCTTGTCCGGAAGGTCGTCTTTGGAATATCCTTCTCCTTAACCCTCACCTGATGATACCCTAAACGTAAGTCAATCTTGGAGAAATACATGGCACCCTGGAGTTGGTCAAACAGGCCGTCAATACTTGGAAGTGGATACATGTTCTTTACAGTAAACTTATTCAACTGTTGATAATCGATACACATCCTTAACTACCCATCTTTCTTCTGCACGAACAGGACTGGCGCACCCCAAGGTGAAGTGCTAGTCCTAATGAAGCCCTTATCCAGCAAGTCCTTCAACTACGTCTTCAACTCTTGCAACTCTATCGGGTCCATCCTGTACGGAGGAATAGATATGGGTTGAGTGTCAGGTAACACATCAATGTTAAACTCAATCTCCCTTTCATGAGGAAGGCCTGGGAGTTCATCTGGGAAAATATATTGAAATTCATTGACCACGGGGATGGATTGTAGAGTAGGGGGCTTCACCTCCGCATCTCTAACGCGAACGAGATGATAAATGTAACCTTTTGAGATCATATTCCTTGCCTTAAGATAGGAAATAAACCTTTCGGCGTAGCAATCTTCCCTTTCCCTTCGATGACGTGTTCATCAGGAAATTGAAACCTAACTATCTTCGTACGACAATCAACATTTGCATAACATGAGGCCAAGCAGTCCATTCCTATTATCACATCGAAATCAACCATTTCTAATTCAAATAAATTCGCCGAGGTATGACGACTACAAATCATCACTGTGCAGCCTCTATATACCCTTCTAGCAATCACATAGTCTTTTATCGGAGTAGATACATCAATTGGTTTACTTATTAATTCAGGTTTAATGCCAAACTGATTAGCTACAAAGGGTGTAACATATGATAATGTAGATCCCGGATCAGTCAACGCATATACATCGTAAGAAAACACAGACAATATACCTGTAACAACATCTTGAGATGACTCGAGATCTTGTTCACCTACTAGAGCATAGGTTCGATTTTGAGCACCACTCAAATTCGGCACTGCACCTTTACCAGTTGGCTGATCCATGCCACCACCTTCTCTGTTAGGACAATCCTGCATCATATGGTTAGGCTGTCTGCAAGAATAGCACGCATCAGAACCTTGACGGCACAGTCCAACGTGGACCTTGACGCACTGATCACAACGGGGTGTTGGGGGTCTCGTCTGACTAGTATCCCTATGATATTGCGAGCATGATGCCCGCAAACTCTGACCTGGACCAGAATAGGCAAATTGATCATACTGGGGCCTCTGAAACTGTGGAGGAGCATTAGCTATAGGTGGCGCTAAACTCCTCGAAGACTGGGCCTAACACTGCCTCTGAAGTCACAAGAATACCTTACAAATCTCGCCTTCTTATGTTGGACCCTATCATGCTCTCTATCTGCCCTTTTGTTGGCGCTTACGATCCTCTAGGGTCTGGGCATAAGCCTGAATACGGGAAATATCCATGCCCTCCACGAAGGAGGCTGTCGTGCACTCATTTATCAGATGTGGTCCGAACCCGTTCACGAACATATGCACCCTATCACTCATCTTGGCCACCATATGTGGATCATACCTTGCTAAAAAATCAAACTGCATACTATACTCTCGCACACTCATATTACCTTGTCTAAGGTTCAAGAACTTATCATCTCTAGCTCGTCGTATCTCAACTGGCAAATAGTGATGAAGAAAGACCTCAGAAAATTCCTTCCACATAACTGGAGGGGCGTTCATACCCCTGGATCTCTCCCAACTATCATACAAGAAAAACCGCTAAATCCTGTAACCGATAAGAAGCCAACTCTACTGCCTCTGTATCTGTAGCATGCATAACCCGCAGTGTACGATGAACCTGGTCAGTAAAAGTCTGCGGGTCCTCATTAGGGTCTGATCCGGTAAACACTGGAGGTTCTAGATTAATAAAATCGCAAACTCTCATACTATCTGGTTTATCAACAGCACCGGTATTCTGCCTCTGAGCCTGAGCAACTACCAAGCTAGCCAACAACTGCACCGCACTTTGCATATCCTGGTATGTAGGGCCAGATGGAGGAACTGGTGGTGCTGGGTGCCTCCTAATATCCTCTGGATGAGACGGAGTAGATGAGGTATGTGACGGTATCTCATTCTGAGCCTCACTTTGGCCTTCTCTGGCTTGAGGCACTTGACTGGTACCCTCTCCCGCAGCTACATCAAGCCGTCTACTAATCGCTTGCTTCCAGTCGAAGGCATCGCTGAAAGAAAACAAAGTTAATATTAGATACAAACACTAAAGACTCAACTCTACGCATGACCTAGATTCAGGAAGAAGGTAACAACCCTAGATTTCATGCAGTCTCCTGATTATAAATGTGGCGCACTACACATCCATAATGAAGACTCTACTAGACACGGCTCATAGACAACCCCTAGGACAGACTTGCTTTGATACCAAGTTTTTCACGACCCAAAGTGGAGGATCATGACTAGCACCCGGGTCATACTTGCCGAGCACTAACGTACATTTTATCTAACCTTCTTTATTATCTTTAAGGGCCGACGAGATCAATATAAATGCTAGATATGGATCATGAAAAGTAAACACTAAAAGATAATGGCATGAACATACATCATATGGGATGACAAGACTACTAAGAAACTACATATAAAGTACGAGCCACAACGCTGCCATGAAAGACTATACAACAAAAATTAGCCAACAACGCATACCAACTATACATGAGTCAACACCTGTCTTATGAGCCTCTAAAGGAGCATAAGTGATGCAAAATTGCCGGAATAGGGCCCCGACTAACCCATAATATCTATAACAAAAATGCATACCAAGACCACAACAAGTCCGGACAAGGGATCTTGCCAATAACTGCTGAACTGGGAAGCCTAATATGGTGGGAGAACTGCGTTTACCTGTCTATCAAGAGCTGCAGCACGGCATGCAACGTCCACAAATAAAAGAATGTCAGTACGAATAAAGCACTGAGTATGTAAGGCAGGAAAACATAAGTAAGAACAGTAATGTAAACAGGAATAGAGTATATACAACCTCTAACATCTGGGTACCTCTGAGGGCTACTGACATAAAGTACGTGATGCATACATATATATACATAAACTTTAAAAACATACGCCTTTTTGGGCAACATCATCATCATATCGTACCCAGTCGTAATAGGCTCGGTAAAACATACCCGGCCACATGGAGCTCGATAAAACCCAACTGATCTATGGTTGCACAATAGGTTCCGTACCCGGCTGACTATAGCACGACTCAGTAGAGTAAAATAGATACATATAGCGTGGCTCGGTAGAGTAAAATATATATATATATATATATATATATATATATAATGCATGTAGGACTCATTGGAATCATATTCAGAACCTTCGGAGTGACGTAAGGTCGATATTCTCCGTACACGTTGTAAAAACTAACTCTTCATCAGGAATCTTATAAGAATAAGGAAGTACCAACACCATTGATAAAATAAGAATAAGAGAATCAACCTCAACATCAATTGTTCCATAATAAGGGAAACAATGTAAGTACTGCTAGCTTCTACGAGTAGAGTATCTTTGGAAGCTCGTTCATTGCATTATGTATAATCGGATTTGTGCAAAAGAAGGAAAGGGATAGCCTCACATACCTTGTATATATACTTCCCAACCTCAAGTTATGCAAATGTCGCGACTCTTTAGTCTACAATAAGAGAAACGATACTATCGTTATCATTTAAGCGTCATAACTATTATGTATCGACCACAACCTATTTTACGATGAAACGGACAACACCTCCCCTATATATATGACTTCACTCAAGTCAAAAAAATCACGAAACATCCCAAACAACATCAATAATAATCATATTGAGCCTCCCAAAACAATCCACACAACCTAATCACTTCATACATAAGACGACCACCGTAGTAGTGTCAAAAGACCTGGAAATGTTACGAAGAACGACCATCCCACCACCCTACATCTATATGGTGTATCATGACACCCTTCCTCCTCCAAAAATCAACAAAACAATAGTAAAACACGCAGCCCAACAGCAACACAAAACAGTCCGCTACAAGTGAATAACTCAAACTCACGGCTTCCGATCACCGTCCCGTGAGTTCTTACAAGTATAGAACGAATTACTATGACATTAACGCAGTAAAAATGGATGAAAGAGATCAGTAAACTTAACTTACTTGTTGCATAACTCAACCCTTATCTTGATTCTTCAAACTCTAGGTTTTACCCTCAATTAGAACTTGAAAGAGAGAGAAAATCAATTAGGGTTTGTGGATATTTTGTGGGAGGAAGCTTGCAGGGGTTTAGGTTTGGTTATTTGTGATATACAATGAGGGTTATATTTCAGGAGATAAGCCTTTAAATGGGCTCTTTGGACGACCCTAAATTTCCTTTTTCTGGGCTGTCATATAACCAAGTAGGTGAACACCTACTTGTCAGCTAGCAGCATGTGCAGCCTCGCAACAATGCATATATCTCTCTACTCCTATGTCGTATTGATAAACGGTTTAATGCATTGGAAACTAGACTCATAGATCTTCAATTTGTTGGGTATATCACCGCGTAATTCGAAGTAAATTAGGAGAAAAGTTTAGTAACATTTTACCTAAAGTTTAAATAAAATTATGAACATAAGTTCAGACAACTTTTGTCGACTTTTGTTTCATGACTCGTTTTCCTTGAAGACTTATGATACATATATTATATGATTAAAATACCTCGTAACACGAAATTTTGAGAATATTAAGCACCCCAAGGTTTACCCAATAATACGGGTTACAACATCCTTGATTCATTTAACTTTTAATACTTGTTAATCACCATTATACACTCTTGTATCATTTAAGACCAATAGGATTAACTTCTTATCATCTCAAAGATAATATCTTCTCATATTTACGTCGACTAACTTATGGCATGAACCAATGTACGTGATTATAGGTTGTAACAAGCAGCATGCCCGAAAGGTCTGCAGGAAATACATTCAGAAAATCACGGACCATGGAGATAGAATCAATAATGGGAGTCTTTACTCTAACATCCCTCACAAAAGCCAAATAATATAGGCAACCCTTCTTAACCATACGTTGAGCCTTCAAGTATGAAATCACCCTACTAGGAACATAATCTATGGAACCACTGCACTCAACCCTCGAAAATCCTGGCATCGCTAAGGTCACGGTCTTTGTGTGACAATCTACAATAGTATGACATGGAGATAACCAATCCATTCCCAATATTACATCGAAGTCAACCATATTGAGCAACAATAAATCCACTCGGGTGTCCATTCCCCCAATATACACCACACATGAATGATACACACGGTCCACAACAATAGTATCGCCCACAGGAGTAGACACATGAACAGATGTAACTAAAGACTCACGAGGCATATCCAGAAAATGAGCAAACTACTATAAAACATATGAATATGTGGAACCAGGGTCAAATAATACGGAGGCATCTCTATGACAAACTAAAACAATACCTGTGATCATGGAATTTGAATCCATAGCATCTGGTCTGGCTAGGAGTACATAGAAATGTGCCTGAACACCACCGTATCGACCTCACCCTCTAGGGCGACCTCTAACTGCCTGACCCCCACCCCTAGTTGGCTGGGAAGATGGTGAAGTAACTGGAGCTGAAGCCGAGGGATGACTCCTCTGCTGAGATGAACCCCCATGACGATGAGGACACTGCCTCCACATGTGCCCAAACTGGTAGAAGACTGAAGGGAACCCCCACTCTAGTGCGGGGGACGGCGACTGAAGGGAATCCCTAGCATTTGGATAACTGGTAGAAGAACCTAGCATGGAGGAGCCCTGAACTGATGGATCAAGGGACGAACCCTGGGCTGGGAGGGAACTTTATGATTAGTGGCCCTGATGAGAACTTTGAGAACCATGCCCCGATAATGCACCACGGTGAGTTGGGCAAGCAGACTGAGCAGGACAGAATGGATGGCCTCTGGCGTGCTGAAACTGACCCCATGTGGAGCACCATTGAATCCACATGACCACGAGGCCTCTTAGCCTCCCTCTCCCTCCTCTCATGACCATGATTCATCTCAATTTGTCGAGCAAGGTCGACAACCTAATCAAAAGTAGCATCAGACAATCTCTCTCTGGTCATAAGCAATCGAAGCTGTAAATCGAGGCCATTTATAAACCTTTTGATCCTCTCTCGGTCTGTGGGAACCAACCAGACTGCATGACGAGCCAACTTGGATAACTTCATCTCATACTGTGTGACAGACATATCACCCTAGCAAAGCTTCTTAAACTGCCTGCGCAGCTCCTCTCTGCGAGACTCAGGTACAAACTTCTCCAGAAAGAGAACGGAGAACTGCTGCCAAGAAAGGGGCATTGCGTCAACCGGCCTACGCCTCTCGTAAGCCTCCCACCAACTAAGTGCAGCCCCAGAGAATAATGAGACCCCACTGGTCTACATAATACCTGTGGTCCAAAGCATTATCTGACACTTATCCAAGAAACCTTGTGCATCCTCACCCTCAGCACCACTAAATGACGGATGCTGGAGTCTCCCAAACCTCTCCAATATGCTCTACTCATCCTCTGGCATAACAGGAGCTACATAGTTCTGAGCAGCTGCAACCGACTGGGCCGGAGGTGCCACCGGTGTCTGAATTCCCTGAACAACCTGCTCGGGAGTGCGAGCGGCGGGAGTCTAACTAGTTGCGGTCGTAGCAACTAAGACCACCTGAGCCAGGACAGTGCACACTGATAGAACCTGAGCCACGGCCTCCTGAAGGCCAGGAATCATAATAGGCTAAGGGGGTGCCTGGGCTGGTCCAGCTGGAGCATCGGCGGCTGGGACCTGATCCAGAACAACGGGAAGGTCTACAGGTATTGCCCCGGCTGCTGCACCCCTACCCCTACCACAGCCTCGACTGCGTCCTTGACCCCTCGCGGGCCTAACTGGTGGATGGTCATCATGTTAGGTAGTGCGGGTCCTCACAATCTGTGAGAGAATGAAACAATAGAAGTTTAGATACTAGAATCAATAGATTCGCACGACAAGAATTCAAGAATGTGAGATTTTTCCTAAGGATTCTGCAGCCTCTCGAAGATAAGTACGGACGTCTTCGCGCCGATCTACAAGACTCTACTAAACCTACTCATGACTTGTGACACCTATGTAGCCTAGGCTATAATACCAACTTGTCACGACCCAAACTACCAAGTGGTGATGGTGCCAACCTAGTACTAGGCTAGCCGGCTCATTACCCAAAACACACAATATTTCATTTCAAAAATCAATTTTCAAACTATTCAATCATAAATATTTCGTAAGAAATCCAAAACAAAGAAAAATGCAAAAATAAAATCCCGACATTGGGTGTTGCTAGTTAGGAGCATCTATGATACATGTCGGATAATACTAAGACCAATACAGTCTGGAAAATCCAATAAAAATAGTTATGGGAATATAGGAGGGAAAAAAGCAAGGTTGCGATCACCATGCAGCTACCTTGCTAACTCCAAAGATCTGCGATAGATGAATCAACACTCGCTCGAACATCCATTAACACCTAGATCTGCACACAAGGTGTAGGGAGTAACGTGAGTACGCCAACTCAGTAAGTAACAACCATAATTAAAGGCTGAGTAGCAGTGACGAGCAGTAAAACTCATAAAGATCATAACAACATGCTTTCAAATCAGTGTTTAAGTCAAAAAATCTCGTAAAAATCCAGTTTCGGTAAAAAACTTTTATAGATATTTTTCAACAGTTTCAATAGAGGATCAATGCAAAATAGAGTGAAAATAATGAAGTCATAAACAACCCATCGGGCAAGCCTCATGGTCACTTGTAAAAATCCCCACAAGCATACCTCACAATCACGCATAACAGCCCCTCGGACATACCTCACCATCAATCATGCCTCCCAGTCACTCATGACTCGCCACTCGGCACTCGGCGCTCGCACTCAGTAGGTACCTGCGCTCACTGGGAGTGTGTACATACTTTGGAGGGGATCCATCAGCCCAAGCGCTATATCAAGCCAAATCACAACATCAAACACTCAGGCCCTGGGCCTATAATAAACATGTTGCGGCGTGATGCCCGATCCCATAAATATCTTCACAAATCAGGCCCTCGGCATCACTCAGTCATAAACCTCACAATCCACTCGAGCATTTCAGAAAAATCAGGGAAATCAGCCCAACAACATTTATGTGCATCAACAGATTAAGAAAACTGAATTATGCAATAAATAGGTAAAAATCATGGATGAGTGTAGATTTTAAATCAATACAGTGAGATGATAGTAAGAAAATGCCCCTTGAGAGTCCAAATAGTACTGGCACAAGGCCCAAACATGGCGTTCAACCCAAGTTATAAGAATTCTTTCTCAAACACATAGCTATTATACAACTTCAAACAAAATATGCAACTCTACAGTTGCTATCAGACGGACCAAGTCCCAAACCCAAATGGTGCACGCCCACACGCGCTGTCACCTAGCATGTGCGTCACCTCAATATAGTAAAATGATACGAAATCCGGAGTTTCATACCCTCAGAATTAGATTTAATATCGTTACTTACCTCAAACCGGACAAAACTCTACCCGCGATGCTCTTGCCTCTCAACTCGGCCTCCAAATGCTCAGAATCTATCAAAAATTAGTATATTATCATTAATATACGCTAAAGGAATGAATTCCACATAAAAATTATCAAATTAGACCAAAAATCCTGAATCCCCCGGGACCACTTCTCGAAATCCGATAAAAATTTCAAAACTAGAAAGCCATTTACTCACGAGTCCAACCATACCAAATTTATCGAAATCCGACATCGTTTGGCCCCTCTAATCCCCAAATCAAACTCTCCAATTACCAAGCCCTAATCCCCTCAACTTCATCCTTAATTTCTACTAATTACATGCTTAAACAGCTGATAATTACCATAATCACGAGTATTAAGATAAAATAACTTACCTCAATGTAAACCCCTTTGATTCCCTCTTCAAAACTCTCCAAAAATCTCTAGAACCGAATAGAAAATTGTGAAGAATGACAAAAATTCACGAAGTGTTCCTTTTATACCTTCTGCCCAGACTTCTCGCACCTGCGGTCTCTCTTCTCGCATCTGCGCGACCGCACCTGCGAAAATCACTTATCCTCTCGAACTTCGCACCTGCGACTCTTCCCTTGCACCCGCGGGCTCGCAGATGCGGCCAAACCAGCACACCTCTGCCCAACCCTCATATTCCCATTTTCCGCAGATCCTTCGGGACCTCAACTAATAGCACCAACAAGTCATTTAACAATATACGAACTAATTCGAGCCTTAGGAACTCTCAAAACAATAAAACATCAAATCAACTTCGGATTCAAGCCTAAGAATTCCTAAACTTCCAATTTTCGCAAACGACGCCGAAACCTACAAAATCTCGTCCGAAAAAGCCCAAAATTTGCACACACGTCACAAATGACTCTGCGAACCTATTACAACTTTCGGAATTTCATTCCGACCCAAATATCTAATTTTTCCAATGCCGACCGAAAATCGCCAAATTTCCAATTTCGCCAATTCAATCCTAAATCTACCACAGACCTACAAATTACATTTCGAACACGCTCCTAAGTCCAAAATCACCTAACAGAGCTATCCAAACCGTAAAAACCCCAATCTGAGATCGTTTACTCATAAGTCAACATCCGGTTGACTTTTCCAACTTAACTTTCTAAATAAGAGATTAATTGTCTCATTCCACTCCAAAACCACTCCAGACCTGAACCAACCAACCCGATGCAATATAATAAAGCTGAACAACACATAAAGAAGCAAAAATGAGGAAAATGGGGTTATAACTCTCGTAACGACCGACTGGGTCGCTACATGGAGCAAAGGGAGCTAAAAGCAAAATGTCTTGTTGAAGTTTTTAAAATAAAGTGATAGACAGAAATGTCCGTATGGATATAAGAAGAGAGTTAATGAAGTATTATGAGTAGGATGTGATACATGGGTGACAAAGGTAGATAAAAAAATGACAGTATTACACAGTCTATAGTCAACGGAAGGAAAAGATGAGAGGTGACAGGCCTTGAGATAACAAAAGAGTATTGTCACGACCCAAATTTCCCTCCGTTGGGTATCGTGATGGAAGTCTTAAGGACTAGGTAAGCCTAATATTCATGGAATAACAACAATAATAATAAAATCTAATATTTTTCTAAAATAAATAATTCTTTATACATTGCATATTCTCAAAACCCGGTAGTACAAGTCATAAGCTTTATAGAATTTACTATAACTTCTAATTACAATTGTTTGAAAGTAAGCAAAAATAGTGTAAATGCAAAATAGGAAGGTGACTTCGAAGCCCGCGAGCGCAATGACAGGTTTACCTTGAGTCTCCTTGGCAAGAGTCCTCACATCTACTAATGATCAATACATGGATCTGCACAAAAATGTGCAGAAGAGTAGTATGAGCACACCACAGCGGTGCCCAGTAAATATCAAGACTAACCTCGGTGAAGTAGTGACGAGGACTAGTCAAGACACCCACTAGTCTAATAAACTGAACAAGTATCAATACAGGAATAAAGGGGAAATCGATATACATATAAATGCTACGCAATATAGCTAACAATATAGTGAATTCAATAAAGAAGGAAAAACAATAAGTATCAGCGGAAACCATCAAACAACACAAAGATTGAATAGAACACAAAAAAATCTAGAATGTAAATATACAACAAGGACAGGTACTATCTCAACAACTTCAACTACTTCTACATCAAATTCGTAGTCATTTCCATGAGGTTCCGAACGTCGGACAAATCACCCTTTACGGATCCCAATATTCGAACCCTAACACTTGGCATCTTGCGCCCTCATTCGAGTGCTAACTGCACGGATGACTTATGTGCCAATTGGGTTATCTCCACCCATATGGTAAGTACAACAAGAGTTTCTATACTTGAAAAAAACAAGGAGCCCTAAATACATTATTAGTACTTAACTACGTGTATGCTTGTGCAGGTGTTCTAACATTATTCAACAACCCATAAGTATAAGGAAAGAAAAGGGCAACACGTACATTGTCATCTCACAACTCTCCACACGAATAAACTCACACCATAAGTGTTCCAGTACACAATATCCACAACAAGGAATGCCCCTAGGCCAACACAAGTATCACAAACGATCCCTGACATAGCCCGCATTGTCTCACCATGTGTGCAATAGTAAAGTGTATTCCCGCCTTGTTTTGGCACACGTGCATAAGAACGTTCCCACCTTGTCTCGCCACATGCGCAACCCACATATACATATCCTGCCTTATCACGCCGTATGTGCAATATCAATATAAATACGGCACGGACGAAATCTCGTGCAAACCCCCATATCAACAACCGCACGACAGAAACCTCGTGCATCAACATAACCACAACAGCACGGTGGAGACCTAGTGCATCGCCATAACAAGTGCAACAACAACAATGGCAAAAGTTCAAGATACAATAAATACATCAACTCAAGAACCTCCGATCACAAGATAGGCAAAACAAGTTCACAAGAAATAAACATAATAAGGAAAGCTAGGCATATTAAGAACCGCTCAACAAGGAAGGAAAAATAGCATGTAACAGCCGCACCTAAATGCACGGGTTAACAATAAGAAGTCAACACGCATCCGATAACTCTATTTACATGCAAGTCAACTAAGGTATAGTCTATCCAAACTTCCTTTAAGGTCGACAGTTTCAAGGGTATTCAACAATTTCATTTAAGGACAAGCAACGTGAAAATAGTCAAATCCTCAATTAAGACCAAACCAATATAGAGTGAGATGAAGATAATTACAATTTAAGATAGGCAGTTAAGAAGACATAGCATGATAGTAACAAGGAAATAAAATCTTCAGATAAGTCAATTAGGAGTCAATAGGCAATAGGAGTAAATCAAAAATTAAGAAATTCTACATTTAAGCAAATAAAGATGAAACTAGAAATTAGGAAATTCAATCATGCCAAGGACAATTCATACTCGCCGAATATAAGGACCTAAGATTCCTAAAGGGTCAACTTTCCAAAAATAAGTCTGAGCACGCACTCGTCACCTCGCGTACACGGACTACATTCAACATAGAAGACTCAAATCCTAAGGGGTAATTCCCCCACACAAGGTTAGGCAAGATACTTACCTCAACCGCTTAATTCAAACTTCAAATCACATTCTTGTCACGAGTATCCAACCCAAATGGCCCAAATCTAATCAAGTCAATAGCATCGTGTAAATAATACTACAAGTAACTAGTTTAACTAATAAATTAGAATCTAAGACGCGAAATTAGGAAAATTGCCCAAAAGTCCCCCAGGACCACGTCTCGGAATCGAGTGAATTAGAACACACATTCACTCACGAACTCACTCAAACAAGAATCATCAAAAACCGACGTCAAAATCTCATTAAATTCTCATATTTCTATTCGGGGAACCTCCCTCGCATTTTCATGATTTTTCACCCAAATTCATTGATTAGATTGAAGAAACGGCTATGGATTAATGATATACCAGTGAATAAGGTTAGGAATCATTACCTATGAATCTTCTCTTCAAAATCCACTCAAAATTGCCAAATCCCGAGCTCCAATCGTTTTAGGAAAAATTAATTTCAAACCCTCAGATTTTGTATAAATAGCCCAGCAATTCCGCACATGCGACTCATTGGACTGCACCTGCGGAAAATACATCGCAGGTGCAACAACTCACTAAGTGAACTGGGGCCGCACCTGCGATCACTGGGCCGCATTTGCGGCTCCGCAACTGCGAAACCCCGTCCGCACCTGCGAAACCCCGTCCGCACCTGAGAGCCTGGCTGCCCCTCACCAAAACCACACCTGCGACACCCTCCACCGCACCTGCGGCTCCCCATCCGCAGGTGCAAAACACCAGAACCAGCAATGCTTCAGCTAGTTTTCTATGTCCAAAATCATCCTGTTGAGCATCCAAAACATCTCCGAGGCCCCCGAGACCTCAACCAAACTTACCAACCAGTCCTAAAAACTTATCCAAACTTAGTCGAGCCTTCAAAACACATCACATAGCATCAAAATCACCAATTATGCATGGATTCAAGCCCTAAAACTTATAAAATTTCAAAAATCCACAACCCATGCTGAAACACGTCAAAACTAGTCCAAAGAACTTCAAATTTTACACACATGTAATAAATGACACTACGGTCCTACATCCACTCTCGAAATTCCATTCCGAGCCCAATACCAAAATTTCACTTATCGGCCAAAATCGCCAAAATTTTGACTTACGCCAATTCAAGACTAAATCTACCACAGACCTCGAAAACACATTCCGGACGCGCTCCTCAGCCTGAATAACCATACGAAGCTGCTGACATCATCCATAACTCATTACGGAGCCGTTTACATAAAAGTCAAGATCTGGTCAAAACTTCATTGTTTAAGCTTACAAAACAACAGGCCTTCTTCCAATTCGACTCTGAAACATCCGGTAACTGAATCCAACCATGCACGCAGGTCGATGTACACAATGGGAAGTTGTTCAAGACTTTATGCCACCGAACGGAGCTTAAATTCTCAAAACGATCGGTCGGTGTCACACCTCCTTTTTTCCGACACAGGGTTGGATACGGGAGTTTTTCCAATTTAAGTGACATTATGCGGATTTGAGATTTATTTGTTAGTTTCAGAGTCGCCACCCGGATTTTGACGGTGTTCCGGGACACCATTTATTTATTGAAATCCCAAACCGAGGAGATTTTGACTCTGTTTTGATTTGTCTGCAGCCAGAGATCCGAGTAAGGAATTCTGTTAACCCGGGAGAAGGTGTTAGGCATTCCCGAGTTTCGTGGTTTTGGCACGGTCGCTTAACTATTAATATTTGACCTAAT
This sequence comes from Nicotiana paniculata, assembly GCA_005239505.1. Lineage (NCBI taxonomy): Eukaryota > Viridiplantae > Streptophyta > Magnoliopsida > Solanales > Solanaceae > Nicotiana > Nicotiana paniculata. The sequence goes on along the minus strand of ML345697.1, from coordinate 218 downwards.
TATCTAATTATTTACATGTTTTAAACCTATTGTGCTTTTATCTTTCTTACTTTTTATCGGCCTTGTAATATTTATGGAATTATTTTAATACAAGTCACGATTGACGTGCACTTGTTATTTTTGGACACGTTCAAACCGCGCCACATGAAATATAGCCGCGATTTACAACATACTTATTTAATTAACGTTTTGAGTTAGAGTCGGGGACATGAGTTGTC